>WYDI02035863.1:0-11598 GCA_009867235.2 Psittacus erithacus | reverse complement strand
GGACACAGGGGCTTGGAGCAAGCTGCTCCAGTGGAAGGTGTCCCTGTCCGTGGCAGGGGTTGGAGCTGGAGGAGCTTTAAGGTCCTTTCCAACCAGCTCTGTTGAAGCTGCTCTAGAGCTGATTTGCCAATGGCAGTATTGCTCTGAGGGTTGTTGGGTTTGGGGATGTTAAAAGTAAAAAGACATCCAAGCCTATAGACTGACTTTCCTCCAACAGGGATGCCTGGTCATACATCCACTTGGCTTTCCCCTGCAGTGTATTGAAAGCAGTTATTTTAGCTAGCTAATGGGTGTCAGTGAGGCTCAGTTCTCCCTTCTATCAGCTGTGCAATACAGGTGTGCAGGGAGTAAAGTCTTATCCATAGATATGGATGTGTCCTGGAGTTGCGTTCTGACATCCGTGAGTCTCATTAAACGTGCTTCCTTTATCGATGTGTTTGGGTTTTGTAATTGCAGCATATGAGCATTTGTAAGTTTTCATTTCTGCTCTTGGCACTCGATTGTAAATGATCTTGAGCTCAGTGCCAAGGCATGTATCAAATGACCTTCAAGTGTGAGAGGAAATCATTTCACCTTCGAATCTGTCAATAAGCAGCAGGCAGAAGCCTTGTACATTTAATAGCATCCATCAAATATATTCCCTTAAGAAGTTGCTGACCTTCTTGGTAGAGGCCAGTCAGCACACACTTCTGCTTGCTGCCTTTATCAAAAAGATGGGATTGCTACCAAGTCATTTCTGCACCCAGAAATTAGGTCAGCTATCAACAGCGATGGATTACAGAACTCAAATGATGAGTTCTCTCTGTCTGATGAAAGGAAAGTATAACAGGAGCCTTTCAGTGCCTTATAGTCAGGGCATCCTCATCACTGCCCTGCTCTTGCATTACATGCCTCTCCTTTCTAAGAGCACAATGATTTGAGGAAGAGACTAGTTAGTAGCCCGCAAATCCACCCAACAGAGTTTCCAGTCAGGGTTTGCTAACAGGAGACTGGGTAACAACCGGTCACATAACTTGCAGTGGGTATTCAGAGGAGTTTTGTGCTTTACAGCTGTGACAGTGGGATCAGGTCTGGAACAGAACCGGCCCCTGTGAGTCCACATTTGACAGAGAACTCATTTTCCACGACGCACGTCACAAGAGGGAAGGGGGAAATGGAGCGGCAGCCTCCCCATGGCAGGGTTGGATTGCACAGGCAAAACATGACAATTAAGATTTTGTTTTTGGAAAGCAGATGATAAGTTAAGGAAGGTGTTTGCAGCTGAGCCGAAGCTCTGAGAACACATCCCATGCACGGGCTAGGCTTAGCATTATGAAATGATCGTGTTTCCAGAAGTAATTCAGTAGCAACAGGCTTAGCAGAAGGTAAACAGTTGCAAGGATGTTATAGACTCACAGACCGGTTTGGGTTGGAAGGGACCTTAAAGCTCATCCAGTGCCCAACAAGCAACACTCTCCACTTCAGCACATGGGGACAGAGAAAAGGCTTTGAACCACAGGATCAACACCACCAGAACAGGATCGAACTGAGTCCAAACCCTCGCTCCTGTTCTCCCCAGGTCCCTGTGGGAAAGGAGGGATCAGTCCCACAGGGAACGCCTTGTGGGGTATGGGGATACTTGATTTTCTGGCGTATAAGTCACAGGGGGAATCAATGAAGATGGAGCTTTACCAAAATGACTCTCAGAAAACAGATTCACCAATAAAAGTATCACCATTCCCTCACTGGAATATACTTTTGCATATTTATAATGGTGAAAGGAGGAAATCTGTACCATTAATTCCCTCTATAAAGTAATACTTCATGCACAAAGGGATTTACGGGCACTGAAAAGGTATCGAACAAAACAAATCAATCTCCGTTTCATTAAAAAAATGAGCTCAGAACTCCCAGGGCAATAACTCCTGAGCCCGAGCTCCTCCAGGCCTCGGGATTAATGCGTTCCCTCCCACAAAATGAATTCCCTGCCTTGCCACTCCACCATTTGTTATGGCTCTCAACAGCGCTCCTGAGCGCAACTTGGAAACGTGGCAGGTGGAAAGCGTGTGAGGAGTGCGGGAGTGCAAGGGACCCGTGCAGGATGAGCCGGGAGGAGGGATGCTTGAATCTGAAAGCATTTACCTTGAGAACAGCAAGAATGAAGCTTCTCTGCCCTGAGATCATACACAGTCATGGCAAGTACCACTGAACTGGGCTAAACTGGGCTGGACTGGGCTAAACGGACTGGCCATAAGTGGGCTAAACTGGGCTGGACTGAGCCGAGCTGGGCTGGTCTGGACAGAGCTAAACTGGGCTAAACTGTTCTTGGCTGGGCTGGACTGGGCTAGACTGATCTAAAATGCGCTGGACTCGGCTAAACTGTTCTTGGCTGGGCTTAATTGTGCTGGACCGGGCTTAACTGGGTTGGACTGGACTGAATTGGGCCCAACTAGACCAAACTGGGCTAAACAAGGCTGGGCTGGGCTATACTGAGCTAAACTGGGCTGGACAAGGCTAAACTGTGCTGAAGTGGGCTAAATCGGGCTGGGCTGGGCTGAACTGGTCTAAACCAGGGTAAACTGGGCTAAACTGGGTTGGACTGGTCTGAAGAGGGCTAAACTAGGCTGAACAGGGTTCACCTGAGCTGGGTTTTGCTTGGGTGGGCTAAATTGTGCTGGAGTGGGCTGAACAGGGGTAAACTGAGCTAAACTGATCTAAAAGGGACTGAACTAGGCTAAACTGGTCTGAACTTGGCTAAACTGTGCTGAGTTGGCTAAAGGTGGGTGGGCTAAAATGAGCTGGGTTGGTCTGAAGAGGGCCAAACTGGGCTGAACTGGGTTAAACTGGGCTGGAATGGGCTGAAGTGGACTGAACCGGGCCAAACTGGGAGAAACTGGGCCAAACTGGGCTGAACTGGGCCAATTTGGGCTAAGCTGGGCCAATCTGGGCTGCACAGATCTGAACCTGTCTAAATGGGGCTGGACTGGCTGAACTGCACGAAATTTTGCTGGGCTGGGCCAAACTGTGCTAAACTGGGCTTGAATGGGCTAAACAGGTCTGGGCTGGACTGAGCTGAGCTAAGCCAGGCTGAATTGTGCTAAACTGGGCCTAACTGGGCCAAACTTGTCTGGGCTGAGCTGGAGTGGGCTGGGCTGGGCACTGGGCTGAACTGGGTTAAACCGGGCTGGGATAGGCTGGACTGGGCTAAACTGGGTTGGACTGAGCTGGCCTAAAGTGTCCTATGTTGGGCTGGGAAGGGCTGAACTGGGCTCAGCTGGAGTGGGCTGGGCTACGTTGTGCTAAACTGGGCTGGGCTGGGCTAAACTGGGCTGGACAGACCTGAATTAGGCTTAACTAGGCTGAAGTGCTCTACACTGGGCTGGACATATCTGAATTGAGCTAAAGTAGGCTGAACTGGTCTGGGCTAAACTGGGCTGAACTGGGCTAAACAGGCTGGGATGAGTTGGAATGTCCTGGACAGGGCTAAAGTGGGCTGGGCTGAACTGGGGTAGTGTGTCTGAACTAAGTTAAACTGGGCTGAACTGGGCTAAACTGGGATATACTGGGCTAAACTGGTCGCAACTGTGCTGGGTTGGGCTACAGTGGTCTGAACTGCGCTAAACCAGACAACAGCACGAAATCGGGCTGAACTGGGCTAAACTGGGTTTTCTTTTTCTTGCTTTCCAGGCAGATCATTGCTAAAATCAGATGTTTCTGAGCCATCATTCTGAAGGTTGGAATCCCGTTGGGCTCAGTGGCTGTGTTTTGGCTCGGGGGGCGCGGGGGGTTGCAAGCAGAAGGCCCCCAGATGCAGGAGAATATTCTTTGAAACTCAGATTTGCCAGAACAGAATTCCCGTGTTCAGCAATTCCAGAATTAAAGGGCCCCCATCGTCCGCAGCCTGAGTTCCGTTAAGTACAAAACCCTCTCCCAGGAACGCTGCTGCGATGGGCCTGGGACTTGCTTTGAGCAGCGCCGGGCTCCGCTGGGTGCAGGTACACAGCAGCCCGGGGACGGGCTCCTCTTGCCATTGGAGACCGTGACACTGAGCGGCCGCGGGGAGCGCGAGTGCCTCCGGCGGGAGGGATGGGACACGATCCCTGCTGCATCCCGGCACAGCAGCCCCGCCCCGCCGCCACTCCCCCTTCCCGCGGCCGCGCTGCCCCAGACCCCCTCGATGCCCCGGTTGTACCCCGTGCCGAGCCATGCTGAGCCGTGCCGAGCCGAGCCGCGCCGAGCCATGCTGAGCCGTGCCGAGCCGCGCCGAGCCATGCTGAGCCGCGCCGAGCCGAGCCGCGCCGAGCCGTGCCGAGCTGTAAAACTTCTGTCCCTGCTCATGGCAGAGGGTTGGAACTGGATGGTCTTAAGGTCCTTTCCAACCCAAACCATTCTATGGTTCTACGATTCTAAGTTGGTGTCATCCCACAACTTCAAAGGATTGTTTTAAGGTTACTCTATTTCTAGAATATGTATGTGTATATATATATATGTATTCTACTATTCTATGCTATTTGTTCTATTTAAAGCTGAAAATAAAAGCATATAATTACGTAGAAAGTAAACCTGTGATTTTTATCACTTGCAGCATCACTGCGAGGCATCGCTCTCAGTTCTATATCCTGTACCTCATCTTTGACAACTAAACAGAGTATTCACAACTAACAGCCATTACAAGGTTTTTATTTGTCAGACGTTAGCTATGACTTTCACCCAGGGTGAAAATGGGCATTTCAGCGTTCATTGGCAATAAAGTCTCCATTAAAGCAGGAGGATGCTTTTGAAAAATCTTCCTAACAAGCCTCATGATTTTTGCTGCCAGCTGTAGCCTGGGCTGGTTTTTTCCACTAATTCTGACTGCTCAACACTGACAAACCCATGGGTTTTATAAAGAAGGCAGGGTATAACTTTCAGTCCTCAGCCACAAAGATGAAGACCTCCTTTCCCTCCTCCTGCACTTGCTGCCACCCAGCTCCGCCCGCTGCCGCCTTCGCCATCCCTCCTCCATCTCCGCCTCTCAAACACACCCTCCTCAGCTGAACCGTTTTAAAGAGAAAGGTCCCGATCCCAGGAGAAAAGACCTTTTCCTGTTGCATTCCCTCTGAACCATCAGGCCGGGTGTGTATTAGAACCAGAGCAAAGCTGGCTGCAAAATAGGTGCAGGCAGAGACCAAACTCTCCCTCCTGGGTTTAGCATAATGGCAAGGAAACCAACACATGTCCCTGGGACGCCTGTGCAGTTATTATTTACTTACTTTAGCAGTGAAAAAAGTCAGGTTTTGTTATTAAAACATTCAATCATGTTTATAAATACTAAAGCGAAATCCAAACGTCATCTTTCTCTCTAATCAGTTCAGAGCCCTCTGTAGCATCAAGCACAGCTATTCCCAGCAAAACTCAGATTGAGCTAATTATGCTGTTAATCAAAAGCATGACTGCATTGTGATCGTATTCAGTTATCTCCCATCTCTCTTCTCAAAACAGCACCAGAAAAGATCCAGAACAAAAGGTTCTCCTCTCGCAGCTGCTCTTCAGGCACATCTAATTAAACCTGGGACTATGAAAATCCAATACAAGGGGAGAGGGGTCAATGCCATAATTAATGAGCTCACAGTGAAACAATCAAATCAAACGAGCTTCAAATATTGCTCATAAGTGATGGAGCAAATACATTTCAATGCCTGTTTTGAAATTCCACAGTGATGTGAAGATAGTCCCTTCTAATCCTGCAGAGAACAACGGCCGTGTCTCCACTGCGTGTCAGGTATTATCTCCCCCCTTTGAAACGCTGAGAACTTATATCTAATACCTTTCTGGATCAAACGCTTTCTGAAATCCTAAAGCAACTCAAAAGGGCTATTCCTGCTCTGAGACAACTCTGCCGCATCTGCAGATCAAAGGAGCTAAACAAATATTTCCTGTCTGCAAACCTAACAAGAAAATCTTTCCTGTAGCAGAGTGATTCACTTCCTAATCACCACATAGTCCTTATCTCTCAGCAGCTTCAGATTTTGATATTCAGGAATGAAATGGACATTATTTGAAACGGAACAGTATTCCTGTCTTCATAATCATGTTACGTTTGGAGCCTATCATGGGAGATTATGGAAATCCTCCTGAAATGCAGTCATAAGAGTAACTGGGAGGGTTATTTTTGTTAGTTACTAAAGAGTATTTGTGGGCAGCGTCTCCGAGCATGAATATCTGCTCCTTAGCAGGAGAACTCTCTCCTACAGATCTTGCAGTAGTTTAATTGCAGGTTTGAAGACAGAAAACCCACCTTTACCCTCTTGAACAGCCAGGCTCTGTGTCCCTGCAGAACGATGGCTGATTAAGGATGCTGTTATTCCTCCTGCCGTACACACTGGTGACATGGAGAGTGGCTCAGTGATTAATGCAGTGTGAGCTCATGCACTGAAACAATGGGAAGTCCTCACAGGACATGGGCTGTAGTAATTTATTAGTAGTGGAGGAAAATCAGCACGTCTTTACTGCTTCCTGTGGTGTACCTTACCCACTTACCCTCTTTACCTGCCACTGTCAGAGGCAGTGTTTTGGTATTGCTTTACCCACAAACCATCCCAACAGAGATGCAGTTTGTGCAGAAAGCAGGCAATGAATTCACCCCTCTAAAAACCTCCAAAATGAAACAAGGCATCGCCAGCAAAAGCCCTTCTGGGTGACCATGCTTTGACTAGAATTCTTGCCAGCATCGCATAAATTGATTGGTTTCACAAGCCCTGACAGCAAAACCCTCATGTGTAAGTTATAGATGATGGGCATTCAGCAGTGTGCTTCCCAGAGAGACACTCCAGCTACCTGCCCTATGCTACTTCCATGCAGATCATTGCGCCAGTGTCTCCAGCAGATGAGATTTAGATTCTAAATGCGTGGAGGTAGCTCCTTTTAAGAGCCCATTCACCAAAAACTTGGGAGAATTTGTCAGCGTGACCAACAAACACAGAAATGCCCGAAGGAAGTCCTGTTTCCCGGTGTTTCATGATCCACGACAGGGAGCCCTCAGTGGAAATCTAAAGAGCACATTTGAATTCAAATTAAACCCAAGCATCAATTGGCCTTTTGAACAAAAAGCACCAACAAACAAAAACCACAACCCACAAAGCAACCATGTAGGAAATTCAGACTAAAAATGCCTGTGAATGATCACATCCAACTCATCCCACTGAAGCTTCAGCTTCTTACCTACATTCCATGCTCTTGGCCCAGTCCAGCCCCATTTATACAAGTTCAGATCTGTCCAGCCCAGCTAGGCCCAGTTCGGCCCAGACTGGTGCAGTTTCTCCCAGTTTGGCCCAGTTCAGTCCATTCCAGCCCAGTTTAACCCAGTTCAGCCCATTTGGCTCTCTTCAGCCCACTCCAGCACAGTTTAGCCTGCCCAAGAAAAGCCCAGCTCAGCTGAACCCTGTTCAGCCCAGTTTAGCCCTCTTCAGACCAGTCCAACCCAGTTTAGCCCAGTTTACCCTGGTTTAGCCAAGTTCAGCCCAGCCCAGCCCGATTTAGCCCACTTCAGCACAGTTTAGCCTTTTCCAGCCCAGTTTAGCCCAGTTTAGCTCAGTCCAGACCAGCCCAGCCCAGCTCAGTCCAGCCCAGTTTAGCCCACTTAAGGCCAGTCCATTTAGCCCAGTTCAGACAAGTTTAGCCCAGTTCAACCCATTTGAGACTTGTCCAGCCAGGCTCAGGTCCAGCCTAGTTCAGCCCAGTGGAGTCAAGGCCAGCCCATTTAGTCCAGTCCAGCCCAGTTTAATCCAGTCCAGCTCAGTTTAGCCCAGTGTAGCCCAGCCCACTTTAGTTTAGTCCAGCCCCGCTCAGAACAGGCCAGGCCATTTTGCCCCTGCCCAGCCTACTTTAGACCAGCCCAGCCCAGCTTAGCCCAGCCCACTTGAGCCCAGTGCACCCCAGTCCAGCCCAGTTGATCTCACTTCACCCCAGCTCAGCCCACTTTAGCCCTGTCCAGCCCATTCCAGCTCATCCCAGCCCGTTTAGCCCAATTTAGCCCAGCACCGCCAACCTGAGCACAGCCCAGCCCAGTTTAGCCCTTCCCAGACCAACCCAGCCCATTTTAGCCCAGTCGGTTATGACTTCGTAAAAAGACCAGAACCTTTAAGGATGAATGAAGCAAGGCAAATTTCAACATTTAGCCTGGTTCAGACTTGCAGCACTTGCAGAAATTGCAAGTTTTCCCCTGCTAATCCTGCTCATTCCTGTTGATGCACAGGAGAGATCAGCCTCGGCGTGACCAGAATGCACACTCACTGCTCCGGGTTTATTCATTCAAAATAAGGGTTATCATCAGGGTGCAACATTGAGAGAACATTAATACTGTTCAGGCAGCAAGGCTTGCAGAACTGCTGTGAGGATACTTCACCAGACTTAGGCCAACATTAGCCAGAATGCCTCTGAAGTTAATAAAGTACTCAGTGGGAACTACAGACCAGGGAATTAGGAGTTGTACCAGATGCAAGGTCCAAGTGATAATCTCCAAGTGGTTTGGGAAAGTAGAACTAATCCAGAAAGGGACAAAATTATGTCCAAAATGCCCAGCGAGAGAGCACAAATGTCACAAGATACCTTAGGATGAAGCCTGAAGCTTCTTAGTGTCACTTTGACTGAGGAAGGAGTGCAAAGCCAGTTTAGTCTGTCAGGAAAGACCACTCACACAGCTTCATTTAAAGATACATTTAAATTCACCCCTGCACAGATCAAAGAATTGTATGTTTTGAAAAGTGATGGCAATATTCTAGCTCAGAGAAGATGCAGGAGATAGGGGCAAGCTGAACCTTTCCTTACACAATAGCTCAGGTGAGCAGAAGTAGCCTGGCAGCCTTGCCCATTTGAAATGGACATTGTTCTTGTTCTCGTGGATTACATGGAGCTCGAATCCTAATGTTAAGAAGAGAGATGAGAATAGTTTAGATATAGATAGATACCGTTTCTCCCCTCCAGAAAGGATTTTAAAGCTTGCAGAGTTGATTACTGTCTACATTTGCTGCCAGTGTGCCAGTTATTTCTGCTTCCACTGCTAGTGGAGAGATTCTCTCCTACCCAAAGCCAAATCTGTCTGTTTATATTAAGAGCTGGAAATGAGAACTGCAAAACACTCCCTGCCAGGAAGGGCGGCCAAGGCAGACACAGCTCAGATGGCATTAGTGGGAATCACACTGCCCATCTTCAGGCTTTGCATCCCTTTGTATGCCCATCATCTCAGCTGATCCGGCCTCTCCAGTACTGCTGCTGACTGACAGATCATTGCACCAGGGACCAGACACCCCAAAGAGAGCAGAAATGAGATCAGGGCTGGTTTTACACGGCCTGGAGCACTGGCCAACCTAAACCTAAGTCAGCTCTCCAAGGGAGATATAGCCCACTCAAAGAGAATACCCAAGTGCTTTACGTTTTGACCTTGGCCAGGCCTGCCAGGGCATCCCCAGCTGCAGCCATGAATCAGCTCTACTGTTCACCCTGCTTTCTGGGAAGAGAAAATCCATAATGCTTATGACCAGAAACATCTTTCAGAGGCTGCACGATCCAGCTGGCAGATTCAGGAGATGGCAGCTGTGCTCAGGAGGCAGAAAAGCCCCGGCTGAAGTTTCAAGGTTGCAATCACTGGATTTTTCAGCTCCCACATCTTGTGTCAGGTACCAGATCACCTGGGGTTAAACTGGATGCAAATGGAGTGGGGGAGAGAAATAGGAGTTTCCTCCCTCCCTCTCATGGCAGGGTTTCAGGTCTCCTTGCTGTAGCAATGAGGAACAGAACTCATGAGGTCAGAGGCTGTCACCCTCAGTGCCCCAGGACCTTCAGTATCAGTGGAAGGAAAGCTCTGCAAAAGTCACTACAGCAAAACAGGCTCTTCCCCATGAATAATCATTGACAAAATCACCTACAGGCATTTTCTAACAGGATTCTTCTGCAATGGCTCTGACCCGGCCTCATTCACCCATGGGTACTTCTTTATCATCTTTCCTCTGGCCCCTACACGTAAGGAGAGGAGTGGGGTGGGATCGTTATACCTGGGCTATGGTGCGTGGTTACACTGCAGCCTGGTGAAACACGGCCCTGAGCCAAGGAGAGGAGCCCTGATGTGGTTTGGAAGTGAGGAACTGCTTGGTGGTTTCTTCTTTCTCTTGTTTTCTATTCCAAGGGAGCTGCATCCGCAAGATCTCCAGGGGTCATAAAGATGATGAAGCTGCTGCCTTCTCGAAGTAACCACAAACTGAACAAGTCCTCCCCCTCCTCGTGGAGCGGAGGGGCTTTTCAGGTGGGATTCTTCATTTCATTTCATCTCCTCTGTTTGTTTGGTTTGCATGGTTTCACCAAACCAAGCGGCCTTTACTGCAAGGCTCTCTGGGCTCTTCCAGCCAGGGGGCATTTACCTCGGCAGGAGCACAAAGTAAGGCGTTTAACACTGTAATTAGTAGAAATGGTGTTGCATCAAATAAACTTCTGGTGGTCTGAGTTCAAAGAGGTTGTGACCCAAAACAAAGCCAAAAAGCCCCTATAATTAAGTACCAAACTGGTGATGTAAAGTTGCATAATTAGTTAGGGTGTATATATATGTGTGTGTGTGTGTGTGTGTCTGCACACACAGAAGCTCCTTGCTTAGAATAAGGCCTATGGCTGCAGGAACTTTCAGTTAAATTAGCACTTTCTATAGGAAAATGTACCTACGCTCAATAACATGGCAGCCTATCATAGGAACAGATGGAACTTTGCCTTACCTCGGGTGATCTCAGGTATAAAAAGCAATCATAATGGAAGAATTAATTACAGCTTTCCTATTCAATCACAAAACCCATCCTACCCTGCTTTAATTTTGGTGTCAAAAAGGGGAAGTAGAGAATGAAAAGAGATCCAGGTAAGAAGTGCACAATTTTGCTGGCTGCAACCATAGCTTTTGCCAGCCCCTGTATAGCACACATTGAATGGAGGCCATTTCATGCGAACAGTAATTATTTCCTTGCAGGGGTTGGTACCCGTTCATTCCACAGGGCCATGGTGTGAATCGTGTGTTTCATCCCCTCCTACACTCCCCAAATGGTTGTGATCCCCAGTTGCACCCTTTGGCAGCGCAAGAGCTTTTGCTCCAAGCCGTGCAGGCATCGCCGGTGCTCAGCTGCAGAGCTGAATGAGCAGGGGTTCAGAAGAGGCAGGAGATGAAGCAGAATCACTCTGGTGGATGATGGTTTTGCCTCCCCTACCGTCATCAGAGGAGTCGCAGGAAAAAGCTCATGGCTCTTCCCCAAAACAGCAGCTTCTGTGTGTGGTATTTACGAGGGCAACTTAACAGCAGAGCTGATCCCAGCCCAGCCCGGAGGGATGCAAAACTGAGGCTCCTTTTTGTTTTCAGAGTAGCCAGCATCCATCTCCCTTGTTTCATATTTCAACTGAGCTAAATCAGTGCAGTTTTCAGCTTGTGCCCACACTGTAATTGTCAGTGCACCGCAGGGACTCGTTATCTATGGATATAAGAGCAGCCCGGAGGAGGACTTGGGGGTGTTGGGTGAAGAGAAGCTCCCCAGTGCCTTAAAGGGCTGCAGGAAACCTGGAGAGGGGCTTTGGACAAGGGCCTGTAGGGACAGGCCAAGGGGAATGGCTTGAACC
>WYDI02035861.1:0-29911 GCA_009867235.2 Psittacus erithacus | reverse complement strand
GCTGCGGTGGGGGGGGGGGGGTGGGAGAGAAAAGGGCGTGACGTCACGCGCCGGGTGGCGCGGGGGGCGGGGGCAGAACTGCAGGGATGGAAAATTTTCGGCTCCGCATCTCCCGCGCTTGCCCCGCCCCCCGCGCACATCCGGAACTTTCCGCAGCGGGAGCGGACGGGCGCCCGCCGCCTCTCCCGCCTGCCGTCGGTGCTCCTTAAGCAGGGCCCGGCCCTCCTGCGCTATCTCAGCTCAGGGAAACCTTGTGTGTCCCCCCCCGCAAGGCCCGGGAGAGCGGGTGACCCTTCGGGGGCAGCTACCCCTTGAGGGTGCGAGCGGTTCCCGGCCCACTGCGGCCGCCCCATTCGGTTCAGGTGCGCTTGTCAAGCGGGCCTCACACGGAGCTATGGGTGCTGCTGGAGTAGGGGGAGAGGGAACCCATACTAGCCAGGCATTGTCCATACTGGAGGCTGGCAGCACCACCTACCTCAGACCCCCTCTGTCTCAGAAACAGTGGCCAAAGTGTCCCCTACAGCCGTGTCCCGCAGCGTGTGTGGGGGACTCAGGCGAAGACCAAAGCAGGGCTGCCCCTTTCTAAGGGGATAGAGCAGCGAAGCCCCCCAGAGTTTCTGATTGCCTGAGGAATGGGAAGCGGGATGTTTTCCCCCCGCCCTTTTCCCTCCAGCGGGGTTTATCCTGCCTGGCATCACTAGGGGGAGACCGTCATTCCGGATCGCTTTCCCGGGGGAAACGCTCGAGGCTCGCACGTTAAAAATAGCGCGTGACTATGGGCCGGTGGCACCGCATCCCGGCCGTGCACCGAGCCGCGGGGCAGCGCCAGGGTGGGAACTAGCAGGGAGCACCCCCCCGATCAGTCCGTACCCGGCACTGCCGGCACGCTCCGGGGGCAGCACGGGGCAGGCGGAAACACCTTTCCCACCGTGTGCCGTCCACAAGCCCCGCGCCTCCCGTCTCCACTTTGGAGCTCAGCGGCCCCGCCGTGTACAGGGCAGAGCTGCCCGGCGCCACCACCTCTACCATGCACCGGCGGCCCCACTCCCGACCCCCCCCAGGGCACAGGCCGGTGAACCGGCTTCCACCCTTCCGTCGGGCTGCGGTGCTCCCCCTGTCCCCGCCCCGCACCCCTCGTTCAGCGGCACAGGGGTCAGTCGGGCGGGCAGGGCGGAGGGGCGGTGCGCGGGCGCCGCGCCCCTCCGCGATGACGCGCCCGCATTCCTGTCTGAAGAGCGGCGGCGCCCCGAGGGGGCCGTCAGACCGGGATCGCCTCCGTCGGAGCGCCACGGACTCGAGCTTTCCTTTGCCTTTGACGCCTCTGGCTTTTTAAAGGGAATTTTCCCTACCTTTATTTATTTAGGGGCTTGTTTTCATTGACGTTTTACAGTCAAGGGTTTTCTTCCCTCGCAAGAAGCAGCAGCGGCCAGAGGAGCATCTCCTTACCCCGGGAGAAGAACCCGCTTTCCGGACCTTGCGAAGAAGGTACGACGAGGGACGAGAAACAGGGCGATTTTCGGGGTGCAGCGTTTCCCGGCGGCAGCCCCCCGCCTTGCCGCCCAGCCCCGCCGGGCTCCTCCGGGACGCGCGGTGCCGGGTGCTCCCAGAGACACGCCGCCGGGATGGAAAAAACCCCGAGCGGCTGCGGCGCGGTGCAGTCCCGCGACAGCTCCGCGTTTTCCCATTGAAAGCGCTGGGGATGCCCGGTGTCACCGATGGGGAGGGGGGACGTAAACAGAGGGGTGCCCGCGGGGCGGGAGGCGCCGTCCGGCAATGTGACATCTCCCGCCGGTGTTGCATCAGTCTGCGCCCCGCTGTCGGGGGGAGGGGATGGGGGTGTCGGGAAGGCGCGGCGGTGCCGGTACCGGTACCTCCGCCGTGCCCGTGGCGTTGGGAGCGGGTTGCGGCAGCGGCAGCTCTCGATCGCGTCCTCCCCGTCCCCTGGTCCCCGTCCGTCCCGTCCAGTCCTCCCCCTCCCACCCCCCCAGCCAGCCCCGCCACGGGTCCCACCTTTGTCCGCGCTCGCGCGCGCGCGCCCCCCGCGCCTGGTACTTTTCCACTCGGCGGCGGGCGGGGGCGCGCACATGGGCCACGTGACGCGTCCGCGGCGCTGCGCCCGCTGCGGCAACTGACGTCGCCTCCCCCACCTCCGCAGGCGCGGCGAACCCCCCCCACCCCCGCCAAGGACAAAAGAGCGGCACCGGCAGGATGAGCAGCGCCGAGGTGGGCAAGTTCAACATCTCCCCGGACGAGGACAGCAGCAGCTACAGCTCCAACAGCAACGACTTCAGCTACCCGTACCCCACCAAGCCCGCTGCCATGAAGAGGTGAGGGCGCGCCCTGGCACCGCGCACCCAGCCGCGGCCGCCGGCGACGCGCTGCATGCAGCCTTTAGTTTTAAAGCGGCGGCTCGGGTCGGGAGGTGCCGCGTGTCTGGCACGCGTTACGGACGCACGGAAGTGTCCGCGGATGTAAACAGCGCGGTGCTTTGTGTGCCGGCCGGACACGAGGGATGTGGGGTGGTGGTGCTCCTCTGGGCGTTCCGCTGGTTTTCCCGCTTCCCTTTGAAGTGTTTCGGATCGGCTAAATGGGAAGTTAACACGCGAGCTGCCCGTGACAGTCATTAATGATGCCATGTTTTTTACAGCCACTATGCGGATATTGATCCAGAAAATCAGAATTTCCTGCTCGACTCCAATCTTGGAAAGAAGAAATATGAAACTCAGTATGTAAGTACATACCAACGATGTTTCAAAACAGAGCCTTTCTTGCCAATGTTATGTCTGTGTTAATTCCAAGATAAGTGTTAATTTTCTACTAACTATTACCTGTCTTCCTTTTCTCAGCATCCGGGTACTACTTCCTTTGGAATGTCAGTATTTAATCTGAGCAATGCTATTGTGGGTAGTGGCATCCTTGGTCTTTCTTATGCCATGGCTAACACTGGAATTGCTCTTTTTGTGTAAGTATCTTTTGGTTCATAAACAAAAATACTCTTTCTGCTGTATAACTAATCATGGAAAACACTCGATATAAGGATATGACCTTTCCAAAATACCCATCATTGCCGTAGGGTTCAGAATTGCACTTTAAGGTTTTATGGCTTATAAGAGATTCTGATATATTCAGAAGGACTTGCAGAAATTTAACAGATTCATTGCAAGTTCTGCAACCCACAGAACATTTTACAGTGAGTTTTCCTTTACTTAGCTGTATTTTCTCAATGAGTAGCTGATGGACTTCCCTTGAAAATTCTATTGAGAAGGAGAGGTGCTACTTAAAATGCTGAAGTCTGCATTAGCTTTTTCCTTTAGAGTTCACTGAAATTAATGACAACAGAAATCTTTCAATCAGTGGAAGTGATAATTGCACAAAAAGTACAGGATCAGGCTGCAGACAGTTAGATGAAAAAAGTAGGCAGAAGAGGGTCATTTTGCTTGTCTCTTGCAAGTCTGGCTGTTTCTACTCTTAAATATTTCTGTGACCCAGTCCTACCAATCAGGGTCTTCTTTAAGCACAACTAAGTTCAGGAACAAAGATGCAATGTGCGTAAGCACTGTGTTTCTTTACCTGAGTAAAGAAATTGTTTATATTGCAGTGCTTTTACTCAATTCAGGGACCTGGTTTCAGCTTCACCTATAAAAATTGCAGCCTCCCTGCAAGGGAGGGATGTAGGATAACCGGCATATCTTTATTGCAATGTCTATATTGACAAAAGCTTTCAGGTATAAAATGAGAGTTTAATAATGTAATTGGAAATTACATAAGGAAACATTTATGTGCAGTGCACCTAAATGTCTTGGGAAAATGTGTTTTTTCATATATTGAAGGCAGTTCAGCTCACACAACATGCAGTATCAGTGTCTGCAAATAGAAATCCATGAATATGTTTAAAGGAACTTTGTCTTTTTATTCTGGAAATAGATAAGTGTGCTGAGTGTTCAAGAACAAGTGAAGAGTAATGTTTAGTCTGAAATTTGCTTTACTCTGTTACCGGATTTCCAGAAAGTTGTAGGTCAGGTTTACTTCCATGCATTTCACAGTATATTGGGGTGGCATTCAAGTTTCCTGAGGAAACTACCAGTGTGTGAAGTTCTGATCTAAAGGATTGATTTTAAATACATGACAATTTGTTAAATTTTTACTAAGACTTTTACTTATTTAGATGATGCTAAACAGAATGAACAACTTCAGTAGCATGAATTCAGAAGAGGTACTTAATTTCTCTACACATCAGTTTCATGCTCTAAAGATGTTCTGCAGCACATATAAGATAATCAGCGTAATTGGAACATCTCTGAGGAGAGAAAAATAAAGAATGTAAGGTTCAATATTTGAATAGATTTACGTATAACAAGGATCCTGTTTTCTGAAGACAAAAAAGTTCAAAACTCCCAATTTAACTATTGGGTGCTGAGGTTGTTGTTACCTTTTCATTTCCAGATACTGCATTCAGATCTATTTGTGTTAGTACTGACTCGAAAGATAAACCTTGCAAAACTCAGCGCAGTTTATACAGCTCTGAGGCAGGAAGGCAGTCAATCAGTGATGATACTGAGGATTTATGATGACACTGAGGGCATTACAGACATCTTTTAATAACTAGATTACAGATTCAGATCCAGATGCAGTTGATTAAGGCAGTAAATTCTTTGAAGACTGCGTGAAGTCACTTGTGTCAGTGCTGTGACTTCTCAATTGTGTCAGCACTAAATCAATGAATGATGCGGTATGGAAGCCAGAAACTGAGCTTTGAGATGAGTTTGCTGACTGATCTTGTCAACACCATGGGCAGCCATTCAAGGTTAGGACTGAGGGGTCCAGGATCTGTGCTGGTTTAACGAACCTTTCACATCTTGCTGCGCTGTTCTGATGTTTGAATGATATCCTGGTTTATCTCTGCCTGCCAGAAATACAGAGGTTTATTTGTGTGCATGTGTTGGTGTTGAATTGGCACAGTAACACAAGTTTCCTGTATTCCTCAAACATTCATCTGCGAAGCTTTTCTCAAATGTTCTTGTTTCCAGTTCTCTGTGCATTGTTTACTAATTTTGCCACCATTAAAAATTACACAAGATTTAAAGAATATTGTGGGAACTCTAGATAGAGCTTGCCAGTTTTTGAGCAGCATTTTGCTGATTCTTGGCTTTCCTATAAAGCAGAATGCTTGTATAGGTGTAAGAAAGGCGAGGGGTTTTTTTTTTTGTTTGAATGTGTTGTAATTTTCCACTGTGTTCTTCAGCAGTTGAGAAGTCCCCCCTAGTGTGCCACTGCAGGAAGTGCATTTGTTGTGGGAGAGATGTGTTCTTGAGAGATCCGAATTCTACATGTTGCAAATATGTATTGCATGTAAAAGCTGTGGGGAAGATAAACAAGCTGCTAGCAATTCCTATGTAAGCACACAAGAAGAGTAACTTGAGCAAAGAAAGAGTTGTTGGGTTGTTTTTTTTCATTGACGTTATTTTTTAATGTATTTCCATTGAAGACGCAGCTTTTGATATATCTGAATTTTCAGTCAATTCTTTAAGGCTTTTGCAGTTTCATCTTTATATAAAAAAAAAACATAGCACAGGTTTAAGCTGTGAAAAGCTGATTAGTTTAAGACCAAGAGGTAATCTTCGCTGTGGCTGCAGTTACTCACAATTGGATGGTCAACAGATGGATAACTATGATGGGTCGCAGATGGTCGCTTTTGAACAAGAACAGGAAGACAGGAGAAATACAGTTTCTTACAATGATACAAGGACCATTCCCATTGACACTGTTATTTGTATTAAATGTAGCCAGTTTTAATATATCCTTTGATGCTTAGGCCACTTAACCCTGAATATAAACATTGTTTAATCCTACGCTACAATTGATCTCTATGCCCCTGAAATGCAATTTTGGCGTAAAATCCTTTCTAAACTAGTCATTAGTTGAGTTTTCAGAATGCTTTCAACTGGCCTTAGAATCTATAGGGGTTTAAAAGATACTATTTTAACATGATTAATTTTGATGTTTGATATACCTTTATTTAACACGGTTACAGTAAGTCATTTATGGCTAGTAAAAATTTGCATGTTTTCCTCCCCCAGGATACTTCTGCTGTTTGTCTCAATATTTTCTTTATATTCAGTGCATCTCCTTTTGAAAACTGCCAATGAAGGAGGTATGGCAAATCACTATTTTACAAACATATAGTATTTGTTTCATATGGTATCATTGAAACACACTCTTCCAATGGATTATCTCATTTTCTTTTAGGATCTTTATTGTATGAGCAGTTGGGAATGAAGGCATTTGGTATGGCAGGAAAACTTGCTGCTTCTGGATCAATTACAATGCAGAACATTGGAGGTGAGGACAAGATCTTAAAATGTTTGTACTGTCAATGCTAATTGTTCCCTACTTATTCTTGGAGACTTTCTTTTTTCACACAACATGTCTTCATTAACTACTTGTGTTCAAGTGAAGTTATGAAACATGTTATGTGATTCTTGCATCTTGTGGCATATTCTATATTTGTAATGATCTATGATGTTATTCACCTACAGCTATGTCAAGCTACCTCTTCATAGTGAAATATGAGTTACCATTGGTCATCAGGACATTTATGAACATCGAAGAGACCACAGGGTAGGTGTTAGAACTCCTCATCAGAGAAACCATTAGGAGAAACAAATACGGAGGCTGTATATATATTTATATGAAGACCACGTTCGGTACACCATAGGGTAGCTTCTTACTCAGACAGAGATACAGTAAGTTTGTCCTTCCCCTGAGTGTTGCACAGCATTTAGAACCAGCCTGTCCTGGGAAAGGGGTAGAAAAATACAGGTATTACATCATATTACAGCAAGCTGTTCTGTAAAGAACATCAGGTAAGTGTTAACGTATGTACCAGTTGGTACATACTCTCAATAAGGGAAGGTAAATGACGTTATGGTTGTTTTTTTGTTTTGTTTTCCTTACTTGTATTCCAACTGTTTTGGACTGATTATTTGGGTTTTCTAGTGTTACTATTGCGGGAAGTGATTAAATATAAGTCTAAAGTGCAGTTGTGCAATGAATGTGTTAAGGGACAGTTCCCAGAAAGACATGGGGACTAAACATTGAACTAAACCAGAGTTTATGTGCCCAAGATTAAAATGGTGGACACATTGCCATTTAGCCCTGGAGACACTTTGACTCCATAGTGGCTTTCCTGCTTAGCTTTAAAAGTGGGTACCTTGAGTAGGGTTCATTTTATCTAACAGTACCATCTGGAAGATAGATTTTAAGCTTATTATTACTCTGGTCTTGGTATAATTAGTGGAGAAAGGTGATCCTCTGTAGTGGGTAGTTCAGTGCACCTGGCTTAGACACCTGTTCTGGGCATCTCCAAAGAACAATTTATCATATAGCTCTATATTGAGAGGGTATGTAAAAACAGTTATCTAAAACAAGATGCCTGACTTCAGATGGATAGAGTTAAGTGCTATAAATCTCACTCTTCAGAGTTGTACTTCTGTGCCTTGTCCTGAAGTGTCCCAGTCTTGAGAGGGCTGAGCAGCTCAAGACTCCAACTTACACCTAAGCCTGAGTTCAGAAGGTAGGCATTTTTCTGCCTGTGTTCCCCAAGGGGTTCAAGCCATTTGGTGGTGTTCATACAGCTTGTGATAGATATTGTCATGACAACAGTGCTAGTCATCTTTTTTCTCTATTTTTTTTCTTTTCTTTTTTTTTTTTTAATGTACTCTCAGAATGCACCCACCCCATTTACTTACTAATGTAACGTTTCCAAATTCCTTGCTGGGAAGGTTCATTTCCCCCCTTTGGCTGAATTCAAGTCCTTGTTTTTCACTTTTTAAGGAAATCCCTGGACTAGCCAGTAGTTACAAGGGGACTTGGAGGCAAATAACTATAATTGTCCCATCATCATAGAGTAATTCAAAATTGGTTGCAGTTCAAAGGGGAAAATTGAAGGCTGTGAATCAGGCTGGATACAGCTGCTGCTCTGCCAGTCTGACAGACCAAATTAACAAGTTGAGATTTGCATCTCAAGTGTTTTCTTGTTGCCTGGCACTGGGCAGCTGTACACTGATATAAAGTATATCTTTTCTCAGCGCTGTGCCCATTGTGGATCCCATTTAACTGACTGTCTCCATGCATTGCTTAGGGGAGTCTGAGTCTCTGCCATTGGCTTGGATTCCACTCTGGCAGCCTGGTGCCTAAAATGTAAGCACTTACCTGTTTAAATGTCCCAAAATAATGCTTACTGTAGAGGATACTTTGGAATTCTGAGACAATATTACAAATACTAGCTCCATTGTTAAAATTTGTTCAGCGTTTTTTAAAGTACTCAGCCATGTCTTGAAGCTGCACAATCCCATTCTTTACTCTTCAGCACAGACAAACTGAGTCCTCGGTCTGAAAGTCCTGAGGGCCTCCATGCGGGGCTTGCACAGTAACAGTGCATGTTCTTACGGTTGTATCAAATGCAAGGAGTCTTTGTGCTGTGGTTTCTTTCAAATTTACCACAAGACTATTGCACCTTAAAAGAAAGACAACAAAAGGTACGTGATGTTAATGTCCTACGTGTCTGAACTTTCTAAAATACATTTTTTACATTTAGTTATCCCACGTAAAACTGGGGAAGGAGAAGACCAAATTGGTTTTGCGCTTACTACATAAATCCAGAGCAAGTCTGTAAAAGTTATTCCATATTTCCACTACCACATATAGACTTATAGTTCAGCAATTGAGTTTGAATGCACAGATTTCTAATTAGGTTTTCTTTGTTTATCTAGATAGTATACAGTCCATATTAAAATACATACTGTGAAGACAATACCGTAACAGAATACAAGGTATTAACATCTTGGAATAGATGCTTAGTGTTACTTAAATTGCTTAAAGAATACAGGATGATTCTGTAGGACAGGTGAAGAAAGCAGTTACCCTGCCACAATTAAATACTCAAGATCAATTTTTCTGTTAGTCCAGTGAAATTATATCTACACAGGTCTGACTTCGTTTTTCTGTGTTTCAAAGGAAGATGTTAATCTCTTAACACACCAAAATGTTTTGTCAAAAAATAGCTATTACTTCTTATGGAATAAATGGAATAAAATATCTGAGGTCCTTATCATAGTTTCCCTGCGGAAAAGGATAAACGTGCCTCCAAGAGACTCCCAGTGCTTGCTGGAGTTTTCCCAGCCAGGGGGCTTGAGCTACTGTCTTAACTCCAGCCCTCACCTGTTTTGAACTCCCACAGGGAGCCCAACAGAATTTCGTTTCCATCAAAAGTGGATCACCACCCTGCTGGGGCCCTGATATTCCAATACATCTGGAGCATTGGGAACCAGCATTTAAACAAATTACTATTTTTAACAAGATTGATCCCAGTTGACTCTCTTCTTTTTTTTTTTTTAATGACCAGACATTTACGTTCCTGTCTTCTGACTTCCAGATGCATATTAATTTTAGAAAAGGACACTAAAGGAAAGGCACAATGCAGGTTTGGGGTGAGATAAGAAGCGATTGTAGGGCTTTAGGTCCATATAGTAAGTTCAATGCTAATTCTTTGTGACATCAGGTACTACATTTTATTTAAGAAGCCGTATGTTGTAGAAGATATGAATGAACACTAGACTGCAAATGTCATCATTTTTAAATACTTTGATTATTTACAACTATTACTTTTTTCTGCAGAGAATGGTATCTTAACGGCGACTATTTAGTGCTGCTGGTGTCTGTCATCCTCATTCTTCCTCTGTCCTTACTGAAAAATTTAGGTAAGTGGTAGAGTACCATCAAACACACTTGAAAATACTGTGGAGAAATGGGTTGATACAATGTTTGAGCACTGAAGTACCATGTGAGCTAACAGGTTGCCCCAAACTTGTCTCCTGAGACTAATCAGTGTTCAGGTAATTGCCGTCAGTCTGCTTAAAATAATAATAGTAATAAAAAATCGAGACAGGGATCAGAAGTTACAGATGTACTTGTGGAAAGCAAAGTCAATAAATACAGTAGCTCTATAGAACAAGGCTCAGCAGTAACTTTTGTTTGTGTTCTTAACATAAAGTTTGACCTCTTTGGTCAGTAGTGAAATCATATATAATGATGTTACTAGCTAATACTGTTATAAGCTATCCTATAACAGCAAGGGATGCTAGCCCAGGGCAGTTAAATTTTCTTTGCAATGTAAACAGATGTCACATTTTCATTTTAGATCCCAAGCAGTAGCAGAATATTCATGCCAGATACTTTATATGAAATGTCTGTAATTCAGTGATACATAAAATAATTCAATTGGAACAATTGAATTATTGGAATAATTCAGTTTGTTCAGAGAATCCTGTACTGGAACCTTACTTGCTGAGAGTCTCAATGTGAATTACTTTCTCGAGTTAAGACCTTCTACAAATTGAATGAATCAGTAAAAACAGAAGGGAAAAGGCATAGCGTGTTCTATTAGAATTAACCCTTTTATCATTCTTAGTATGTTAGTTGTTGGTGTGGGAATTCTTTTGTTAGTTATAAAGTTCAATATTACAGACTCGCTGTATGTGTACGCCCTAATATGCCTTTGAGAATTTTTGTTTCTGGGTTGAGAGTTGTGGATGTTAATGAATAATTAACTTGTTCAATGTAACACTAAGAAAATGGCAACCTAAAGAGATCACTGACAGAATATATTTTGTCATAATGTTATGACTTGAATGGTGTTTCTGTTTACGTACCTTAGATTTCTTTATCTTTCTTTTAACACAGGATATTTGGGCTATACCAGTGGCTTTTCCTTACTTTGTATGGTCTTCTTTCTGATTGTTGTAAGTATAATCCTAGAGGCTTCCAGTGCCTCTAAAACTGCATTTCAAAGTGAAATGAGACAGTTTCTGAAAAGTTTCACATACTCTATTTGTCAAAGTAATAATAAATACATGACTTTATTTCTAGGTAATTTGGAAGATGTTTCAGATCCCTTGTCCTATGGACAGCGATATCATGAACATAACATTAGTAAATGTGACACTGGCACCTTTGGTGGATCAAAACATAACAAGCGAGGATATGTGCAAGCCAAAATATTTCATCTTCAATTCACAGGTAACTGACTAAAAGTCAATCTCTCTGTTGAAAATAACTAAGAGAGACTAAATACACAGCAGATAAATTAGGTCATTTTTCCTTCGAATAATTGCCAAGTTGTAAACTTAGGGATGTGCTAAGACTTTCTGTTCCAGTAGAGTAAGGCACTGTTTACCTCCTGTAGACTGAGTGTCTCCATACTCCAAATAGAGAAAATAGAGGAGCTTGAAGTGCCTGCCTGAGATGAGTGGCAATAAATGCATCTCTCGTTTTTCAGCACAGCATCTCTCAAGCTTCCTCAAGTTAGTAAAGCATTTTAAAAAGCAGATCACAGAAGAAGTAAATAGCAAAATCATTTGGGAAATGCATGCCAAGGTTTGGGATAGACTTTAACTTCCCAGTCACAAACTCTTGACTCTTATGAAACGCTCCCAGTTACAGCGGTGTCTTCACACATGGGGAAGAAGCATGTGTAATAGCCAATACCAAGAAGATCAGGCTATAATGGCTTAAGCCAGTGAGATGCAGAACATAATTCTGAATGCAAATACATTCAGCTCACATTGGACTTCACTGAGATTTGAGAGGGTTTGGTACCTCAGGGTATGGGTTTAAGAAAACATGAACTTGTTTTAATTTTTGCCAAAGTTTCAGTTGTAAAGAACAGCCAGTCTTTATCAAAAACTGACTGGTGCCTAAGTCAAAACTGAAATATCTATGGATTAATTTTTTAAAACTAAATTTCTAATGTCTATTGAGATATTTAAGAAGACACTTTTGTTTTCCAGACTGTCTATGCTGTCCCAATCCTAACATTTTCTTTCGTGTGTCATCCTGCAATTCTTCCCATCTATGAAGAACTGAAAAGGTAAATCTTGGATATGTGTCTGTAATATCACTACACTAACAAAGTAATATGAAAGTATGTTCTCATTGCTAACAACGTTTCTTTTTCTCTTTCTCATAGCCGAAGCCGTAAAAGGATGATGAATGTGTCCTATGTATCTTTCTTTGCCATGTTCCTCATGTATTTATTGGCTGCTCTCTTTGGATACCTGACATTTTATGGTGAATACTGCTTTCTTTGCTTTCCTTTAAATTAATTATGTTCTGCAGAACCACAGTATTATTTTTAAGTTAGAACAAGCAAGCACTTAGATGAGCTTTAAATATACACTGTTTGTTGGGTGGCGGGGTTAATGTTTTCATACGTGCACACCCAAAAAGAGACCAGTAGTAGAATTAAGCCCAAGGCACAGAATTAAAACTGGATTAAAACAGATGCAGTTCCTTCAACATATCCCTGTGTAAAATGGAACATGCTTACAGGAGCTGTTAATGTAAGGCTTTCAATTCATATTGCTCTAACTGTAAAATTTGCTTAGGATTTAGAGCAGAAGCAGTTTGTCTGAGAAGTATGTGAACTACATCTAATTGAAGTACTGGTTTTTTTCTTTCTAGGAAAAGTTGAACCAGAGCTGCTTCATACTTACTCTGCTTATCTGGGTGCTGATGTTCTCCTTCTGATTGTGCGTCTCGCTGTACTTATGGCTGTAACCCTTACTGTACCTGTAGTTATTTTCCCAGTAAGTAATTTGCTTTTTTTACTCTTACTGCCATTTTTTGTTTTTATCCCCTGTCCTGCTGCAGTCATGTACTGACTTGGTAACTCCCATTTATTAACTTATAGAAGTTTTAACTGAAAAGGAAATTTGTCCTAATAAGCTTGATGAAATATCGCTGTACTGTTAATTCAAATAAATTAAATGAATAGGCAACAATTGCAAAGCAGTAGATACAAACACATTCAGTTATATTATTTTCCTGGTATCGTTTGACTGGGGAGGTGGAATGGATTGCCCCTTTATAGAAGTACTTGCACGCTTGTATTATCAGCTTACAAAATTCTTTGTGTTTATGTAAGTACTTTGTGAGTATGGAATTCTGGCCATTTAGGTGGATGTTGTTGAGCAGCATCCTTAGATGTTACAAAAATCCCTGAGATTTATTTTTGTCCAAGACAGATGTTTTTCCTAGTTTTTTAGCCCATTATTGGCTGTGCTTTGAAAATCTAAATCACTGAGAAGAGAAACAGACCAGTAGGCACAGAGCTGCCTCTCCAGCGCAGGACATAAAGATTAAAAAAGAAAAAGTAATAATGTCTCAATTTTTACTAAAATCTGAAATATTCAGGAAAATCTTGTCAAAATACTTTCAGAAGGAAGGTCTGATTCAGGTGACAGCCACTGGTTTCCACAATGAAGACTAAACTGTCTGGTCTTGTTTCTTCCTTCCCCTCTTCAACAGATTCGCAGTTCCATTACCCAGCTGTTGTGGGCAGGGAAGGAGTTCAGATGGTGGCGTCACTGTTCCATTACAGTTGCTCTTCTGGCCTTTACCAACATGCTTGTTATCTTTGTCCCTACAATTCGAGACATCTTTGGATTCATTGGTAAGCATTTTCGCATCGGTTCAAGTAGTCTTAAAAATCTTGGAAAATGCCATTGTAACACTTTATGAATATTTATTTCTATGCTTTTTTAATACAGGTGCATCTGCGGCTGCTATGCTGATCTTTATACTTCCTTCTGCCTTCTATATCAAATTAGTGAAGAAGGAACCAATGAAGTCAGTGCAAAAGATTGGGGTATGTATAGATGAATATGAATAGTTACACTTGTTTACTAATTCAGAACAAGAACTTCAGTTTCCTTCTTCACAATTCAAGAATTTTGAGGTCCTGGTGAAGGCAGACATTGAATTGGCATTTAATGTTATCTTAGTTAACGCATGAGAGTTGCATAGGTACTTAAAACTGAGGAAATAAGCATAGCAAGGCTCAGTTCCCTTCAGTGACTTTCCTTACCCCTTCATCCCCCAATCTCAACAATAGTTGGGCCATTCTGTTGCTGACAAGAACCGAATTGCAACAGGTTACCCCTAAGAACTGTACTAAAAAAGTCTTGTTATTCTCCTTTAAATTTTCTTTCAAGACTTACTTATATAATTTACCCCATAAAAGCTGACCTCCACCAACCGTTTGGGTCATCTTGACTGATCTTGGTGCTCTTGCTTATCTTGGACATACTGACTTAGAATCAAATCTTAGACATACTGAGTCAGAATCAAGTCAGCACAGTGTTACATCCTGGCTGTTATCAGCAGCTACGTTAACTTCCCTCAGTTGAGGATGAGGTCTGCTCTACTGGAGATAAATGTACTTTTTTATTTGAAAAGGGACCCCAAGTATGAAAAGGTTTCTAACTCCTTGTTGTTTGCTGTGATCTTGTGTCTCTTTTACTTTGTGCCATAAATGCACTTCACTTTGTGGGTCTAGTAGCAGGATCTGAAATACTTCCTTTATGTTTTCTTTCTTTCCAGGCTGCATTCTTCTTTCTAAGTGGTATACTTGTGATGACTGGGTGTATGGCACTGATTATTCTAGACTGGACCCAGAATGTTGCATCTGATGGCCATTAACTGTCCTGGTTTAATCTCTAATACTCCACTTCAAATGCCAGTGTTCACTCAGATACCTACTGAGAACGAAAATGAGCTATTCAGCTTCCTTTAAAATGCAGATTCTTTGTTGATGGTTCTTCTGATTGTAGAATACACGAACTCTTGTGTTTAAGAAACTGTTCTGCATAGTGGAAGTGGATGCTAGCATCAAACCAACGTGAGTGTCTGGCTGAAGGAAGTGACAACTTTATTCCATTCCAGAGAATGGACAGAAAACTCCGTAGACTTTTATCAAGCCGTGTTTGGCTTCCGTCATTGTTACTTGGATATTTTGTTATTTTACTTGAATGTGCCTAATGGAACCATTTGATGTGAGAAATAACTCTTTAATTTACAGCGAAGTGTTTAACCAATGAGAGAGAAAGACAGAGAGAGAAACACTATTATTTTTTGTACCAAAAATTCTTATGGACCTCAAAAGCACTATTTTGACTTTAAGAAACATTTTTCTAACAAGAGTAAAATAGAAGAGCTCATAAAAACATTTAATCAGTGTCCTAAATTAAATCTGGTTTGCCTTTCTGGGGAGGCATAACTAGAAGAAATTTTATTTTAAAAAGTATTCCTAATGACCAAACCAGAAAATGAACCAATTCAAGTCAAAATTCTCTAATGATAACTGCTTCCCATGAAATTCCCTCAGTTTGAGGTAGAGTGAAAACAGTCCTGAAAATCATTTGTCAGCTTACTTAATTAAGGAACTACAGTTACCTTAGTACCCAAAAATGGTGCAAAAATCCAAATTTTCAAGCTTTAAAAAACCGCCCTTTAAAATGGGTGTGTTTGAGGAAAAACATAGTTAATTTAGAAATTGTAAAGATGGCGTTGACATTTCCCTTCTTGAGGTACTCAATAGTGCAATTGAGTAAAACAGGGTTTGGGGGTTTTGGTTTTTTTTGTTGTTTCTGTTTTGGGGTTGGGTTTTTTTCCTGTTCTAGATAGATATAAACCAAATGGCACTGGAGCATATGTTGCCATTAATATAAAACTCCCTCTGGGAGTTCTCTTATTACTAAGGTCCATTGTCAGCTGTAGCAATGTTTGTTGGGGTTTATTTTCTGTCCAATCTATTTGAAACACTCTGTAGGAAAACAAAAAGGTCCTCATGTAGTTTACTTGTTGTATAATATTCAAAAACTGTACAGTATTTCTCAAATTACTCATCCATTAATGGATTCTGAATTACTTGACTATTCTGTTTCTGAGTCAAATCCACAAAATAACTGCACCAGTATTTCATGCTTGGTACAAACTCTCTTCACGTACACAACTGGGATTCCTCTTCCAATTTATACTGTATAGTAGTATTAAAGATAACCTCATAGGCTGGATAGTCATCTCATACTTGTTTGCTTCAGAAATAGGTAAGTTTCTTATGAGCCTTAGCTAGCTAGTTGATGAAACAGGTGCTGTATGGTTGTGATTAGCTGTTTTGTTTCTAGTGCATGTTTACCCTTTCATTCTTATCCCAGGTTGAAGAGAAATAACGCTTGTATAACAGCGTACTTGGTATATAAGAGGTTCTCAAACACAACAATATTGGGTACAAAAGCCTCGATAGAGATTATTAATGAAATAATCATGGCAATGTGGTCAACTGTCTTCATCTGACATGATGCTTTAAAAATCTGATTTACAAAGTTCCACTCGGTCATTGTGTCAGAGGGAACAAGGAAGGGCCCGTAATCCACTGATTACACAGTGCCTGAGACTTTTTTTGCTCTTGTAGAACTAATTGGGAACAAATCTAAATGACAGTCACCATTTGGCAGATAATGTCAATCTCTGCCCAGCCATTTAAAATCTATGAGAAGAAATTGCAGGCATTTTGTATTGATACTTCTGCATGACTGTAAGTACTGGTCACTAAGTCTGTAGTATGAAACTGTAATGAGAAGTTCAATTCCTCTTCTGTTTTTTGTATTATTAGTTCAGTGGTACTCAACTGGCAATTAACAATCCTAGAGTCAGCACTACCTAATGCTCCGTAGGTACTTCTCTGCCTCAGGTACTGTACATCCATGGCTGACTGACTGTCCCATGGTACCTGATCTCCACAGAAGTGCTGAGCACATACCTCCTCAGTACTTTGGCAGCTTTTCGTCCTCCTCTGCAAACCACCTTTCACAGAAAGGTGGAAGAGGATTAAAATGTCTACCTTTGAGCAATTTGTAGCACATAAGGGATGAAGTGCTTCCCTTGCCAGTATTTAAAAAGAGAGAAACAGCCTTTCTCTTTGTAACCATGGAAGAGCAAGGAGGTGTAAATGAGAAGTTACTACACAGTCCTCTCAGCAGCCAAAGAGGAGGAAGATATTTGAGATGGCACCTCATAACATACCATATATGTCACTTATTCTCTGAATGTAGCAATTTCCAGATTTTTACATGACGTGTTGTATTGTTTGGTGACTGGTTCTCCACCTGCAACAGTTGAGTTCCTCCTGGCTGGGTTGGTTTCCAACATATGATTTATTTAATTACGTATTTTTTCTAAACCTGTCTGCTTAAAAGTTACCTACATTACAAACCACCTAAAAAGAGCAGCTTCAGTATTAAGCCACTGTTTTGTCACCTCAGACATTACTGTCTTCCATGATATTTCAGTCATAAATATAACATGTTATTTATAAAACATTAATCCATTAAAACTAAACCTATTTTTCAATATTTATGATAGTCTATGTACATAAAATTGTATGTGTGTATATACTGTAAGTAAAATGTATATAATGTAGGTTTGGAATCCAGGATTTATGTATATATTCCTCTCTCATTACTGATTGTTGCATCATTTCAAGGAGTTGTTCACATTGTACATCTGTATAACAACTGTCAAAGGAAAGACTCTTCTACAGCAAAATGTAATGCTTACAAAAATGCAGAGATGTGTTAGGCCTACGGTGTGTAAGAAAACACTAAGATTGTATTTATTACAAATGTATATGTTGCAATAAACACGGGAGTTACTTGGGTCCATAAAAAGCATTGTTCAGGTTCATGTATACTTTTCCTCTACAATTTACCATGGATGTGATGATTCCCTGAATGCAGCAACTTAACAGCTTTTAGGATCTAACATATTTGTTAGGCCACCGAATTCAGGCATCCTGCGGTACATCCATGTACATATGTAAATACCCACCGTCTTGTTAGAGGCCAACAATCTAGCTCCAGTTGTTGGCAGGGAGTGCAACACAGTTTCAATGAAACATTGTATGTTTGTTTTAACTGAAATAAATAAACAAATAATCTTAAACACTGTGGTGGTGTTTTTGGGGGGAGTAGGGTGTGATCTGAATGATTTTCTTTAAAGGCGGTATTAAACGAAGTGTATCTTTAATTTCATGCATGCTCAACTTCTTTGTAAGCACTTTTCAGGAAGGAAAAATAAAGCTTAGAACTAAGTCCATGATTTATGACACTACACAGGTAAACAGAACAAGTCTGGACATAAAAGAAAATGGGAGATTAAATCCTACAAGGAACCTTTATGTTATTTTTTTGCAGTACAGGCGTATCTGGAGACAAGACTCGATGTGTTAGATCTTGTGTGAGTAAGGCTTGCCAAAATCCTAAGCCGTTTTCCTACAACTGACTTTCTAGAAGAATAACTGCTTCTGTTTAAATTTGCGAAACTGGTTTGTCTGTTTCACGTGGATTTTAGCAACTGGATGCAAACCAAGTGCAGCGTGTACGTTCATTGTTCTCCAGAAATCTGTATCAATTCGTATGAACCTTTTTCTTTCCTGAATGTTAACGAAACACTTTATTGAAAGGAATAATAAAGAGGCATAGTTAAGTACCCTGAAATGCCTCCATTAAGGTTGCTTTAATTACATGATAGCGCAGTATTTTTCATCAGAACCCCTACTGAGCAGCTATTCATTATTTCATTTTTCATCACATTTTCTATGTGTTCTCAGTGTTTATGTATTTGGTCAAAGTCCAAAGGCCATCCCAATGAGGAACAAACATCCTCATTTCTCTCTCATTTTAATGTCTTTGCGAAACACAAATGATCACTTATTTTGACAATGTTGCAGGCCTTTAAGAAGGTGTTAATGAGGTTACGCCTCTGGGGACCCGAAGTATGGTGAAGCAGCCATGCTTTGAGACTGTAATTTAATGTCCCTCACTTGCTTATTTTGTATTTCAACATTTGCTTATATGCATCTACAGCATAAGTGCAAACAGGTTTTGAGTGATCACTGTTCTTGAAACAAGAACCCTAAGTATCAAGTTAGCCACTTGGAAAGGGGATCATGTCTGGAAATGCTCGTTCTCGGAGCTTGCCTACCATCACAGGAATATCACAGCAGCAGAGAAGCCCTTTCCCTTGAATGCTGCTTGACCATTGAACAGTTAAGCCCACTTCTCCGCAATCAGGCATTTCCAGCAACTCAAATAATGTGTGAAGTAGTCTTTTCTGCACACTTTGAATTCCTCTCAAGAGCTGGCTCATCCTGTATGATAGCGAAGTGATGCAACAATGTAAAAAAACATAGAAACAGACATTACATTGCGTGACAGTGTCCAAAATCCCATGCTTCAAACCTCTTCACCCACTACAAGGCCTTTGCTCCAGAAGAGGGATAAGCTCTCATTTAGGATGTACTCACAATGCTGACAGGAACCTTCTGAGGCCCCTACAGGCAAGAGGTGTCATCTTTACTTACATCTGATTCCCATGAAGTTTCTCTCTTTCTTCTCCCCTGGCTTTGACAAGTCTGTTGTGTCCCAAGATGATGCCTAAGCTCCTCACCCCCAAATGTTCCTGCAGTGGCTGGATTGCACCAGGTCATGCCCTCAGGTCCCTGTGGCTCAGCTTGTATACCTACTTGCAGGACAGCGCTGCTCCCATACAGTCTCTGTGCCCAGGTTTCGTTTCTGGAGACCGGTGTCTGCCCAAGTTTCAGCATCAGAAGGAGCTGAGCTGCCACAAGCGAGCCCAATCCTGTTCCCCCTGGGAAAACAGGCATGCCATCGCATCTCACATGCAGAGGTGCCCAGCGCTCACTTCCTCTTCCTTCCTGGTCTCTAGAGTGTAGTAGTCCCTTGAGTCTGTTCAGCGTGACAGCCTAAACCCCACCTGCTTTCACATGCATTTCCTCCATCTTCTTGCATCGCTGCTTTCGGCTGTCATAACATGACTCTCTGTCAGCTCTCTCGCCTTTACTCTGACCCCAGTCCCAGTTTCACAGCTCCCCAGCAACACCATCTCTCCTCCCAGCTCCTCCTGTGAGCCACCTTTCCTCATCTTACTACCTTCCTGGCTACATAACTGCCGAGGTCCAGCTCCCACCCTTCCACATTCACTTTACCCAGGCTCAGCTAGAAACATCTTTTAGTTTTCCTAGCCTCTGCTCAACTGGTCTCCTTACGGCCTCAGTCAAACTACAAGCCTTATTTTCTTGTTCTCTGGCCACCCCTCCAGTCCCAGCTCTCCAGCAGGCCTGCATGATCTCCTTCAACAGCCCATAGAAGCTCACTTCCACACTCCATTCGGGCATCTCTTGCCCCTCCAGCCTTTGGCCAAGCACACAGCCCTGCTGGAGAGAATGGTAGGGGCAACTTTTCCCAGCAGAAAATGATTCATTATTTTACTATGGAAACACATCCTCTTTTCCCTGATTTTATTCTCAGATAGGCAAAACCATTTAGGCTGGTTTTTACCAAACACAGGCCATGTCACCAGCTGGGTCACACTAGACAATGAGCTGTGTTTCAAAACTGAGTCAGTATAATATAAACCAACTGGTTTTGGCTTTTTGCTGCCACACATGTCCAGCCATCGTGGTAGGTCAAATGCAGCACATCACTATTCCTGCACTTAACAGAGCCAGTTTCCATCTTGTGGTTAAATTTCTCAACCCGTTTAAACAATCCCTATCTTGGATCAACACACTGCTTATCTCCAAGTCCCAGTGGAGAAGTCCTGTGACTGTTATTATGTCTGAGTGTTATGGCTAACTGCTAGAATATCCATCTGTCCTCCCCTGCAAGTTTTAGTCTGGCAGGGAACAGTAGTCCTCTTATGCATTTCCTAGCAGCAGCTTGACCAAAACTAAACCTCTGAAGTATTTTCTTTCTCACATATGGGTAAGTGCGGGAAAGAATGTTCCATCACTGGCAGCCTTCAAGGCTAGGTTGGACAGAGCCTTGGGTGACATGGCTTAGTGTGAGGTGTCCCTGCCCATGGCAGGGGGCTTGGAACTGGATGACCTTAAGGACCTTTCCAACCCTGGCTATTCTATGATTCTATGAATCAGATACAATTCTGTCATCCAGAAACTCTGGAGAACCATGAAACCTTCTGAAATAGGCATCAACAACTATTTGGAGTAATTACTTTGATTGTCTTCTTCTTTTTATAAACACTGAGAAAATTTAAACACATGGAACCTAAAGTACTTTTACAGATTATTTTGCTTCTGTTGGTTCTGTTGTTATCTGAGCCCAGTTCCCATGTTATTTAGATTATTCCCTTGCTGAAGTGACTAGACATGCTGCTTTCCGAGTCTGTGCACAGTGAGTTATTACACACAGTTCAGTAACACAGAGATAAAACTATGGAAGTTCCTCTTTCCTGTTTGAATTCTTTCACTCTTCTTCAGACTAAAGCATTGTAGTTTACCCTCCTCCCCTTCACCACAGACACCTGAAACTAATTCTCCTCAGGTTTTGCAAACTTAGTACCACTTCTCTTTTCTCACAAATAAATGGGTTTGCTTTTCATGTGCTTTGTAGAGTTTCCCATATGGTTTTCTCCCAGACTGTAAAGGTGAATTGCTTTTGAAGAGGAAGTACAAGGGTCCTTTTCACCCAGGCTAGAAAATTGACTACCATACTTTATAAAAAAGGGGAATTTTTTTAAGACTTGGAGATAAAGAAACAGTGAGAAATATTGCCATATTGTGATAGTGAGTATGACAACAAACTGGTGCATTGGTGTTACTAAACTATGGTTCACCTTCAACACAGGGGAGTGTAACTGAAAATGTAGCTGCACAGAGCTTTCTCTGCATCGTCCTGCTGCAGCTTAGCCATGCTCACCTGCTATCTTGTGCACTGATCCAGCTTGCAAATCTGCAGGGTTTGTGGTTTTTCCTTTAGGCAGTGTTCTGTCTGAGCCCGCTCACCCTGCAGCCTCACAGGGAGAGCCTACACTGCCCAAAAGAGAAAGGTGCGCAAGGCAAAAACTCTGGTGTGTGTCAATGAAAGGGATGCTTGGTCAAAGGTCCCTGCCTTGTGATGCCTGAAGGGTGGGAGCAAGTGCTGCCAGCAGCCAGTTATCCCACATAGGGAAAGGAGTCACCACCTGCGGCCAAGTGCCCATCACAGTGAGGGCTGCTGACCCCTCAGGTCTTCTCACCCTCCCCAGTGTGCTTGCAAGCAAGTCAGTGTCACTGAGGGCTCCTGTGAGCATGAGTGAAGACATAGGCAATGACTGCAGTTTTTGGAGTTGGCAGTGGGGCTTGCTGAAGCTGCAAGGCATGGGGAAGGAAAGCAAGCCAGAAGAAACACAGGAGCAAAAAGAGGCCTGAAGAGGAACAGAAGCAGAGAATAATTCCATGATTGTGAAGAAGAGTAGATCCGCTGACACAAGAAGGGAGATGAGAAGAACATCTGTGTAAAGCATCCCAAAGTGATTTCATGGCTATTTGTTTGCCCCTTTGATTTTCCTGAACAGGAAGAGAGGAAGGACTTTGTGGAAGTAATCCTGGATGGGGTGCATATAACAGGATGTATGAAGAACTGAACATCAGCCAGCACAGCCTGTAAGGCAGGTCAGTTAATAAATATTCTTCAACATGTGAAATTATTTTGAAATCATGTAAAAAAGGTTGGAGAGAAACGTGCATATTGACAGTCTCCAAGGGAAACCTGAGTCATTACTTAACTCTTGTTACTTAGTGCCCACAAAGCTATCTTCTATCCCGCCAGTACATTAACATGAGTAATAAAATAAATCACTATAAGCCAGAATCCTTTCCTGCTGACTGTGAGCAATTATTAGCAGCTATATACTCAGTGAAATTAAGGAAATAGCTCATCCAAGTAGCATGGGGGTCCAGATCACCATCTGAACATGGATTTTCAGAGTGGATAACCATTAGAAACAAGCCAAAAAGAGATGAGTAGGTTTTTTCAGACTTCATTTGTTTCTGACTCTTTGCCAAGGATACATCCTGGAAAACAAAGAAGTGCTGGCTCCAGTCATGGCAAAGAGTCTCAGGGCAGCCACAAAGTGGTGGGCAGCAATGTCTGGTACAGCAGCCATGGCCCATGCAATGGCCATGTAGCACCCATGGCCCATGCAACAGCCAGTGCAGCCCTGCAACGGCCCTCACAGGCAAACTGCAGGCAGGTCATTCCTCCTTCTTCTGCACAGACACAGACTAAACACACATACCTGCACATACCTCTTTCCAGAAAAGAAAACATTCTTTCTCCTTATGGAAAGCTTTTGCAGTGATGAGTTTTGGCACTACAAATATAATATTTAAAACATACTCATTCCCTAGGGAAATGATCAGCCTGGTCCGCATCCACAGCCTGGAGGGACTCTGGGATTGTCACTCTATTCCAAAACATACCAGCGATGCTGTACACATACGGTCACAATATTCTGAATCACAAGGATCATGTAAAAACTGCAAAGTCACAAAGGAGGTTCTGACCTCCTGAGGGTTAGTAACTTCCCTTCCCAAAAATAAATCATCAGAAAACGGGAGCCTTGACGCAATTTTCCAGGAAGCAGATAGGAAGGAATAGAAGGTAAGTATTTTCTCCTGGCCAAGAGACTGATCATGACATTCACATTTAAAGGGAGGAGTTTGTCTTGACTCATAGGAAGCATCTTTATTCTTGCGGATTTAAAAACAGCCTTTGTGGAACAAAATAGGTGGCCTGAGCTATGCCTGTGTTGCGAGGAAGGACAACTTTGCCTGCTGAGAAAAAGAACAAGGTTAAGTAGTATTTTATTGTAATGAGAGGGTGTTTGTGTGTTTTAAAGCTGGCTGCACCGGAGGCACATGACAGTGGTGAACTATTTTAAAGAGCATAGCAACACAGACATTGAAAGAGGTTTAGATTTGGAGTAATTATTTGAGCTATGTTGCTGTTGTCAAGCTGTTTGCTTATCTAGAAGACACAAAAATGGATAAATTCTTTACTCTGAAGAGATTTCAGTCTTAACAGCAGCAATCTCACATAACATTGGTGCTAGCTGCCACATATTCATCCCAGCTCACTTTTGTTAAACCTACCACAAGTTAATAAGGATTAATTGAGGCAATAACAGAAACAGAGCTGTAAATTCCCTCCAAAACCAGTGAAGGTGCTTGCTCATCTTCTAACCATTTTTTCTATGCAGAAAAGCATCTGAAGCTTGTTAAAACCATCTTCAAGCCTGACAGCATTGTCATTACAGTTCCAGGCTTTCTTTTTTGCTGGAACATAAGCATTTGTACTCCAAGTGCAACAATGGTGCTGGAGGAGACCAGCTGCACTCGGTCCAGCCTTGCAACATTTGCATTCACTGCACTGCACTTGCGGCTCTTGGGATTCAAATTAAGTATGTGCTTTAACCAGCTTGAATGGCCCCACTAATTTTAACACTTATTTTAGACTAGTTTTGGACTCAAGCCTAAAAAAAGTTATTTTCATACTCAGGTCCTCCTATACGGAATTAATTTGGAAATTGAAGAGAGAAAATGGAGCTCAAACTTTGCACTGAAACAAGTGAGTAACTTGGGCACTTGCTGAGAAAGGCAATGGGGTAAAGTCCTGCGGCATAAGAAGAGTTACCCCAGCTCCCAGGTCTGCTGCTAATACCTAATCCTATTACAAATTGTGCCTGGATCACGACCAAAACTGTTCTTGTGGTATTTTTCACTTCAAGGCCAAAACGCTTGCATGTGTTTCACAGCATCAGGCATGGCACTCGGAAAAGAAGGGATAGCATCAGTGTACCCAGGCAGGCCAATGGTGGTGGAATGCATTTACCAGGTATTTGGCCTTTGAACAAACCATCTTTTCAGTTTTATGGGCTCTTGAAACTATTCCCAGACATTGCTCCAGCCGTACCACTCCAAGGAATTTCTCATAGATGCCCTTTCATGGTAAACATTTCAAGGAGCTTCCCAGATAAAGGACCTGGATGCATTCCAGGGAGGATATGGCCACTTTTGGAAGGACACTTCTCAGCAGGGGAATTAGGGAGGCAAAGAGAACCACCTCAATGTGGCTGCTGTACCTCATCAAAACACCACTGTCACTCTGCAGCCACCACCACGTTGTGCGGGCGCTGCATACAACATGAGGCTGAGCAGTGCCCATGATGGAGCTTTCCTGCGCCCCTCACATGTGCTGGCAAAGCCACTGTGATCCACTGGGAGAGGTCATAAGACAGCATACAGAACAGTATTGCTGTGTTTCCTTCCTGCTGACTAATTAGTGATACCTCGGGGAAAATTAGGACAATTCCTGCCTGCTGCCATTAAGTCATGGGGCTATGAAAAAGCAACCGTTTCCTTTGAATTCACTCATCATTCTCCTCTTGTTACAAGCGTTTTTTCATTCTCCTGTGATATAAGACCTTTTAACGCTGTTTTCCTGTGTAGGAAGCACCACCCTGGTGCACTGTATTAATCCTTAAAGAGGATCAAGTAAATAAAGATAAAAATATTCAAATGTTGGAGTTATTAGGATCTTGTTTTCCATTTCCTGGCAGCATCTGATTTTGCAAGTGAAGCTGACATATGCAAACCCTGATCACATCTTGCTATTAGTTTTATATTTAGACTTATGAGCGTGATTTAGATTTAGCTTGGGATTATCAGAACTTCAGCTGTTCATTTCTTTAACATTGTGCTCTGAAATAAAGCTCTACAGAGAAAGTGTACCTAAGGACACCACCACAATAGATCAATAAGGGCATTGTATGTCACAGCGCACTTCTGTTAAAGGTAAAGCGCTTCCCGCTTGTCTGAAAGGTGTACACCTATCTCCCAGAACAGCAAAAAGGAAAAGAGACAAAACTACACATCCCAGAACAAATGCATACCAAAACTGATGAGGGACACAGAAATAAACTAAAGCACTTTTAGTCTGGATGCCAAAGCACTAATATTGAAATGTTTCTATACATCTTAAATAGGACTGTGGAAATACTGCAGTTCAGCAAGTCTAGTATAACGTATTCTCGGAATAGTCTGTTATGAAACCTGGACTGTCCCATAAGAATCATTACTTAATTTTGTTACTTCCTTCCATGAACTTCATCACAAGAACAGACTGTGTCCTTCACATGCTGTAAAATGAAAGATGAGAATATGCTATCATATGTATCAAAGTAAGTTGCATTCAATGCATATTTGTATCAAAAGATGTGGCATTACCATAGCCAAAAAGGCATGAGAACATAAACATAAACAAGACAAGTTTTGTAGGTAGAGAATATATCTTTCGTTAGATGAACCACTCTAATTAAAAAAGAAATAATAATAAAAAGGAAAAAATAGTAATAGTCTAATTTAAAAAAATTAGCAATAATAAAAAAGGAAGCTTGGAGCAGCACAAGCTCTTGAAAGCTCCTGAAGCAGAAGCAATAAATGTAAGTTTGCTATGAAACTAAGTTTCATTGCACATCCCAGTTCACTCCTTTCCCACCCTCACATCAGGCAGGTGATGCATTACCACTCCCCGCACTTCAGGGAGTACATTTGTCAAACCTCTCCACTTTGCTGCCCCTTTCCCATGAGGTGGCCTCATTTATGCACACCTGATTCTGCTTAGAGCAGATCCTCTCCACTTCTGCCAAGGTCTGAAGTTTGCTTCTACCCCTTACCTGACAAAGACCATGTGCGCTCATGTTTTACACTGTGTATAAGCCCTGGCTCACCAGCATGTGTCAGTGCCCTCCCTCTGCATGAACCATGTTCCAGGTCATTGCCAAACCACACGATGTTCTAACACAGAATAATCCTAACAACTAGAAACCAGAGGGCAAGTTTTACTGCAGCAGTAATGACAATGATATGAACAGTTCAAGCATTAGCTTAATGACATCAATAGCTCCATGTCACTGGCATAGGCGAAAATAAACGCTTTCACAGTAAGAAATAATTTCTTAGGGAAAATGATGGACTTGCGAATAAAATATGAGTGAATTCTGTACGAGCAGTATTTTTAAACTGGATAAATGCAGGGGGCAGTCATTTTTGTTAGTAGCTAAATATATTCCAAGGGCAGTTCAACACTAGGATAAAAAGGGGGGTTTAAAGTTTTATTTCACTCTCCAAATGTGCTGCATGGTCGCCAAAACTCCGAGAACATGCAAATAAATACCCATACTCAAACAGCCCCAAATGGACCTCCTTGGTTTTGCCAATTGTCATCAAGAGAAGGAAGGGTGCAGTGTGTGCTTGCTGTCCCTGTGTCCCATCAGGCACACAGGGGCAAGGTCTGGATCAGCTCTGAGGGAAGTGAGCTGGCAGGGGGGTGTTTTAATCAGCAAAGTGCTATGCCCTGACGGTAAAGAGAATGTTTTGTCCCTCTTTAGTGACATTGACTCTCCACCCTCTCCATGATGCAACAGATCATGCTATCTATGCTATAACCTAGCCTTAATGAAGGAAAAAAGGTAAGGAAAAAGACAGTGGGAAACATCAATTTTAATCTGGAAATTTTCCAAACACGAGATTAAAATGATGAGGAAAAACCCCTCCCTTTTCGGATCTCCCAATGCAGCACTGTTGCATGCAAAAGGCCTGAAGAAGGCGGCCTTTGGTTGTGTTACCATCCACTCCACATTACACAGCTCATCAACTCTGTTGTCACAGCATTTTCAAGCAATTGATTACCTGGTTAGGAAACACAACTTAATGAGTCATGAGCAGCAGTGTTTGTTGTGAGTGGCACATGTTTGTTTAAACCACACCAGAAATTAAACGGGAAGCAGCAGTAGCCATTGCAAACTAGCCAAAGGTCAGAGAAAAGCAAATACACACTATACACTGGCACCGAACCCACCTCCTGCGTAAAGACCAGAAGGCAAACAAGGAGCAAGTGAATGCTTGTGCCCAGAGAGGCTGTGTATGTTGCCAGCAGCAGCTAGCCCTGAAATTGAAAGCAAATATTTGCTGTGCTTAAAAAATGCTCAGATTGTAATAATTGCGTAGTGCTGTGAGCTTTGAGAGCTTCTTGTTTGTTTATGGATGCTGCCTCCATGCTTGCTGAATATTTACCATGAGAGGGGTCAGGTTCCCAGCAATTTGTTATGTCACTCTTCTGGTTAAACCCAGAGCATTTTCAAACAGAATTATGCAAGGGAAACAAGTTCTCATATACCATATTTTTAGTTTTCCAGTTCCGTGCAGCATAGGCTACTGGGTTTGTTTGGGTTTTTCTCCCTGCAGGCCATGGGCATGCCCCAAAGTCTGATCGCTCCTGCATTTAAGGCTCTGATTTGAGTCTCTTAAAACTGCAATCAAAATCTTGTCATTTCCTATGCCAGGTGTGTTCCTGGCATTAGGTGGTTTGAGGACAGTTGTGGGGCTGGATTTGTCCTGTCTCAGCCAAGAAGAGAGGAGGGGAGCCTGTGGCTGAGCTTGGATTTTTGGGTGTCACTGCTGTGGATCTGCCACCCAACACCCAGGTTTTTCACACCTCTTACCTTTGCACTAAGCCACAGACTTTAGTTAAAACACCAAAAAGTGCTGGAAAATTGCATAACTGTTCCACTTACCTGAGATGCAGGAATACATGCAGTTTTATAACCTGGGGAGCTGAGCAGATCCTGCAGGGCTGTGCTCCTTGCTGCTGGGAGCTGGAACATATATGCCAGGCTGGCATATAAAGCAGCCTCTCTCCAGCTTACCGGAGGTTTGCATTGCCAGCCCCTTCCCCTGTATCTTCAGGCAGCCCTCACAAATCTGTGACCCTGCTCTGATTCCAGTCATCCCAGTCCTGCCCCGGCCACCTCTTGTTGGTGTGCTCTCACTGATACTGCCTAGGTCCTGAAAAGGGACCTGCTCTGCAGAAGAGAAACAGCAGTACAGTGGGAACTCTTGAGCACCCAGTCTGAGAAGGGGACATGAAAGTGTGGGAGGAAAGGTGTCCTGTGCAACAAGTGGGAAGTTGGTCGGTCCCAGACAAGTTCTTTTAAGACAACTTCATGTGGGTTAAAAATGCTACCTCAGGCTTCAGAGAAGCAAAGCCGGTGCACTTCCTGCCTGTTTCTGCCTCTGCACTGGCCATCCTGTGAGCTGACCTGAGCTCAAGGCTTGGCCAAGGGAAGGTGTTGTCCTTAACCTGGATGTGTGGCCTGGCTCAAAGCAAAGGATATACCTGCGCAACCACAGCCTGTGAGGGAGGTATGCTCCTCCCCAGGCTGCTCCTTCCCCATGGACCTTTGTAACTTCTGTGCAATTATTTACCTCATTACATCCTGGACATCCCGTTGTAGATCAGATTTGGGAAAGGGCTTCAGCACAGGCTGTGTTTTATGTACCTTCATTGACTTCAAGGAATTTCCAATCAGCCTCAACAGTGCCTGAGACTGGCGAAGACATGACTTCCTGCAGCCCCCCGCGCACAAGGAGTGAAGCAGAGTGATGGACTCTGTGGAACTGGCACCAGACCTCTTTCTGAAAACATCATCTGTAGATGACGATGTTTTACAGACGCATCTGCAACCTGCGCCAGGTAGCATCCTGCAGTAAACATGAATATTTCAGAACACATTTACAAAATGCACTTACTCTTCCTTTTACAGCTGCATTAGGCCACGAAGGCAATGCTAAAAACCTGTTGAGTCAAGCAGCTTCACATACACTAGTCCTAACAACATTTCCAATGCATCTTCAGTACCTGAATGAACAAAATTTGCAGGATCAGGCTATGACTTGCTGCCAAGGCAAGGCTTTAGGAAGACAGCATTTTCTAATGGCCATTTTGGACTAAGAACACTCTAACAAACTACAGGCAAGTTCATGAGTCAGTTAGAAGTTCTAAATCCATTTGCAGGATTATTTATTATTTATTGTAATAGTAATATTGTGTAGACATCTACCAACATATAATATGCACTATGTGTATCTGTAAATTTCAGCTGTAAAATAGAAATATATGCAAATTTTTATATATTACTTATTGTAATATATAAAAATATATATAAAATTATATATTATATTATATTATTATGTATTATTATAATATTATATATTGCAATATATCTAAATATATATAAAAACCAACAAGGTGCTTGGTGACAGCCAGCATGGCTTCACTAAGGGGAAATCCTGCCTGACCAATTTGGTGGCCTT
>WYDI02035859.1:0-19627 GCA_009867235.2 Psittacus erithacus | reverse complement strand
AGGAAAAGGAAAAGGAAAAGGAAAAGGAAAAGGAAAAGGAAAAGGAAAAGGAAAAGGAAAAGGAAAAGGAAAAGAAAAAGAAAAAGGAAAAGGAAAAGGAAAAGAAGAAAAAGAAAAAGAAAAAGAAAAAAAAAAAGAAAAAGAAAAAGAAAAACAGGGGAAAAAAAAAAGAAAAAAGGCAAGTCCAGAATATGGTTTCCAGTTTTCCATATAAGAGGAAACAAGCCTATCCAAAAAAGGAGTTAGCCCAATTTCTGCTGAACTTCGTAACTTTAATAAGCAATCTTCCTTTAAAATCAATACAGAACCAAGGAAGCAATATGAGGAGTTTGGTATTACAATATGATATAATATCTGAAATACTACCATCTGCAGTCTTCCTTGACACCAAAGGTCAAGTTTATGAAAGATTTCACTCCCACTGTCCTTTTACCTGATCCACAGTTCTCAATTCTGCTTTGAGAAACTTGGAGAAAATGTATTACAAGGCACTCCAAATATCTAGGTTTAGATTAGATTTTTTTTGCCTTCAAATAAAAAGTATTAGTTAATAAAATCTGTTTTCACACCCCTCGAGAACTGTATTCCATTATTCATTTGGAAAGGAAAAATATTGAATGACTTCATGTCTACATGAAACAGAAACCCACTTTGTCCAGTGGCAGAATGACTGTCCCCTGAAGACTGAAGCAGTAAAGCTGGTTTTCTGTGTTGTGTTTTTCTGTGCTCCTCTGCTACATTTCCACAAAATGTCAAAAAGTGATAATATCCATAATTAAAAAGTCCAATAAGATATGTAAATTAAATTAATTTTGTTGTTGTTGTTTTCATGTTCTGATATGTTTTGTTTGGTTTTGACTTTTTTTAAGTACTTTCTATGTTTGGCTGTCCTTTGGCATAAATTATCTTAAATTTTAAATTGTGGATATTTTGAACCAAAAAGTAGAATGCATCATTATTTCAGTACTGAAATAGATACTATATGGAATGGCAAATTCACTCATTCATTCACTTAACTTGTTTTGGCTTTTAAAAATGAAAGTGAGTTGACCAACTTTTTCATTGATAAACCTCTGTAGTGAAAGGTTTTACATGAGTTAAATCCATATTTACCTCAATGCATAAATGATACTGATTGACCTGCTCATAGCTGTTGAGGAACTCTGAAATGTGACGCTTAAGTTTCACATATCTAGCTGCATAAAAAACCTACTGCTGAGAATCATGCCAGTATTGAAAAAAAATCCAGCGCAAAGAAGTTTTCTAATTCCTCTGCCTCATATCTCCCACTAAGAATCTGTTATTCTGATCTAATTTAAAAAAAAATTAAAGTTTTAGATATTTATTAATTTCACATTTATTATTTATAATAATTTATAATTTCACACCTGTTAAATCTTACGTGTTCACGTTACTTTTACTATTATCTTTTTCCGTTGTTTCCATAATCAAGTAGACTCTAAGCTCTGTTCAAATATTATCTTATGGTTATTTAGCCCTTGGCCACCGTGCCTATTCATACAGCAGAAATACTTTATAAATACTTGATAAATCCTTTGCAAGATCAAGGCCTCAGCCTATAAATAAGTAGTGACTATGAAGTAGAAGTACTGTCCTAATTGTATGTTACTCTGTAAAAAAAAGTTGTTGCCCTATAAGAAGCATCTGAAACTTTAGCATATCAATTTGCAAGATAAGACTAACAAATTGACCTCAAAGAGCACAAAGTAAATTCTAGTTCCCTAAAAATGTAGGATTAGTTTCTTTGGTGAAGCTAACTTCTTCTACTGTGTGAGTTTCATTCAAATACTCAAAATGGAGCTTACCTAAACTCATCCTGGGTTTGTTTCTATCACAGTCCATACTCCTTCTGATGGACAGTCCAGGAATACTTGTGAACAGTGTTTATTTTTATATGTATGATATTTTTAGCAGTCTTCTGGACGCATGGATTTACTCTTGTAGTAATCCTTTCTCTGTTAAACCACCCAACATTTACTTTGTTTCTTTTGCTGCTTCTGCTCTTTCAATTAGAGTTGAAAGCTCACAAAAAGAATCTTGGTAGCTGATTCCCATCAGAGTAATATTTAACCTGTTGATTTCAGCTAAAGAATCTGGCCTGTATTGCTACAGGTAGGGAAGATATTTAATTATATGCATTAACATTCTCTACAGTTTGGACTGACTATGGCTCAGGACAGAATTATTGGGTTTTTTTCGTTCTCCATCATCCTAAGGCATTTCTGAACACTTTGAAGCACATTTTTACTTGTACTTCCAACAATTTGAAGTGTATGTGTGTAATTGATAGTGTCAGAAACAGGAAAAGACATATGGTTGATTTTTTAATTCCCATGGAAATCAAATCTTTAATATTTCATTTCAGAAAGAAGATGCCAGACCAAAGGAATGCCCTCTGCTTGTTGCCTTGATAGGCAAGAGACATGAATAATATCACTGATGTGCAAACACAAAGAGCTGGAGGCTTATAACTCTGTTTTTGTATGATTAAAGACCTTCAGGAGGTACCTGGTGCCAATAGACACAGGATGTTTATGTTATAAGGAAGTAGAAATGACAACTGACCTTTCCTGGAGTCATAAATGAGCCCGCAACAACTTCGGGTTCGATCTCCCTACAAGTGCCTCTTTTGTCTTCCCACTCCATGTGATTTCATCCTTTTGTATCCCTTGCTTCATATTACTGTGCCACAGTCTAAGTGTACATTTTAATCACTGGAATTCTTAGTCTCCTTACCTTTTTACCCGCAATTATTCTGATGAAGAGGATATTCTTCCTCTGCTCCTGCCTTTCCTGTCCTTCAGATGTCAGTGCTACACAATTGAGCATGCTTAGGGCAGGCTCAGTCCTACCTTCTCTCCCCCTGCTCCCAGAGTGTTCATGAACTTTAGAAGAGCCTGGAAGTGACAAACTTGGAAGCCTTGGATATTTGCATTTTGCTGGGGTGAATTTTATCTTTGCAGCCACTGAAGTAGCCCTGCTGGCATCTAGCAGAACACTGTGTGTGAATCATTCAGACGGCTCCAGAACTGGTTGTGGCAGGCTGTTGTAGCCAGGGAGCGTCCCAGACACCACTAGATCTTTGATCACAAATAATCACTAAAAGTTGCTGCCAGAACTCCAGAATGAGAGAAAAAACAAATTAATTTTTTGGCTGCAATTTACAACATATAAACATACCTGTCAAATTTCTGAGCTTAAGGAAAGTTGACTAGCACTCATGTTCTCAGCAGAAATAATCAACAAGTTTGCTTAGGTAGAGGTGCTGCGATAAAGGTAATGATAGGACACAAAACCAGTCAATTTTTCCCTTTGACACTGTTTTCATTTGTCCTTGCTCTTTTTGCTCTTCACAAATTGCAAAAAATGGCAATAGTAGTGCTCACTGGTAAAGTATTTCAAGGATTAATGATGCTGAGTACTGCCCTCATTTAAAAAGGGGAAAGGCCAGGATATGTCAGCTATGATACAGCACAGTAGTTGCACCAAAGACACCTTTAAACTCCCCTGGTTTTAGTTTGCATTATGCTCCTAACCTCAGAAATGTAGTGCAATGACTTTGGAGTCATCCAATCTCCTTTTCATATAATTCCATTTCTCAACGCATAAACAATTGTATCAAATCAGAAATCCTGGTATAGCTGCCTTACTGGAGTAATTTAATCTTTTTCTTGCACAAATATATTAAAATGTCAGTAAAACTACCCTCATTCCTATGTCCCTAACCATCTCTTTTTTTTTTCCTCTTTTGATTTTCTTGCTGTGGTTGACATCAAATACCTTCCACTTATGAAGCCCAATCTGAAGTGATCCATAAGTTATCTTGATAAAGCTGCTGGGTCACTGGTTTGGTCATTTCACTTGTTCCAAGAACAGAAAGCCTCATAAATCTTTGGTGACATAATCACCATCTTGCAGCATATGATGGCCACAGTTTGGGACCCACTTAATTGCCTTTGCGCTTCACCACTGGTCATTGTGGAGGAAGATAATGGATTTATTAAAAAAAATAAAGTAAAAATTCCCAAATTAAAACTTTTAAATTCTATTTTTCTGCTAGACTGCAAAGGCAGCAACATTCCCTGAGATGAATGGCAGAAGACAGTGTAACAAATTAATACAAATGAAGTCATTCCTGAGTGACTCCATCTGCTTTGGAAATGAGGTTCGGACTTTCCAAAATGTGGCCATGTTCCAGATAATTAGGCCTGACTCCAAATGAAGCCACACAGGTAACTTATAGCTTCATTAACTCTCCTCAGGAAGGCAAGCATCCAACAACTAACCTTAATAGAGCAGCATATGATCCATTCGCAATCTGTTTGATATTAAAAAATGAACTTTGTTTTTACTATGTTACATGAGTATTAGGCCAATAACATATGCGGAGCAAAATGTTAGGGATTAGACATGTTCTTGTATCTTGTATTACATGCCAGTCACTATATCCAGAGAACTGAGATTGTAATATTTTTTTACAAAGTTTAATCAAAATACACTAATAATCCACAAAAACTAAGCAAGGCACATAGGGTGTCTGCAAGTGTCTTTCCTCTATAATCAACATGAGGATTAATAGGTAATAACAAATGTTATTCATCTTCATAATGGCTAAATGACAGCCTGCTTAAAAATAACAAATGACTACTCTTCATTGACTATTGCAGGGTGAATATGACTTTCACGTACTTTAAGCAAACAAGTCCTCTTTTCAAAGACTTCCCCAGTTCTTTAATTGATAATGATGAGATGATTTATCTTTGCTGGGAAAAACAAAAAGCTGAAGTTATACCATTTATTTTAGGCTCATAACCATTTTATATAGCCCTCTGTCAGAAAAGATGCTGAGATACAATACCAATTTTTTCATCAATAATAAATTGATGCGTAATTAAAATGGTTAGTGAGGTGCATAATGAACTCCTATGAGATGTTTTCCCTTAATGTTTATCAGCCTTCTGTGTGATATTTTTTCTGTTGATTTGGTGCTTCTTTCATACGACAGAACTGGAGACCATTGGGCTGAAAGAAACCTCAAGAAGTTTTCCCATACATCTGCCCATCCCAAGACAAGAGCAGTGATGCCTCAGCCATCCCTGGCAGAAGCCTCTCTTACTGCTTCTTGAAAATCCCCAGTGTTGAAAATTCCTCCCCAAGGAAAATCAATCCTTGCTACTAGAAATATTTTCATAGCATCTGACTTGAATCTGCCTTGCCATTTAAGCCCATGTGTATTGGAGAGTAGGCCCTGGAGTTTCCAGACTGAAGGTTTTCTATAGATTTAATCTTACCTTCCGACCAAGTTTCTTTGGGCCTGAAATGAGTAAAGCATGTGCAACAGCTTACATACCTCAGCAGTCAGACTGATGAGCTTGGAAGCCTAAACAAATGCTGCCTCGTACAGTAAAAACAGTCATTCTTCCTAGCAGAATTTTTGTACAAAGGCTTATTTGGGCATTTAGGTTTTGTCAATTTAGGCTGCTCTGATCCCTGCAAATGATGATTTACAGAAGTTCTGGCCTTTTACAGATACCGACAGCCAGAAAAAGGTGTCTGCACTTCCTGCTAAAGTAATACACAGTAGTTATACTTTCTAGTAAGGTAAATTAGGGCACTCTTTTGTGAGCACTCTATAGGCAAAGAAAGAAACAGAATCGCTACCATGCTTGTTTCTGCAATTTGAAAGATTCTGCTGCATTTGCCAACTCACAGCCATATTTGACTCATTTGCCGTACAGTTTACACCCAGAGGACCTGAGATGAGGTGGAATTAATTGCTTTCTCCTACCTTTTGTTTCTCTTTCTCCTATCTTTTGTTTCTGTCACAGTATGATGGGCGTCGCAAACAAAATGTCATTAGCCAGATATACTCAACAAAGAGATAAAGTGATACTAACATTGTTGGATACCATTTTACCTACCTTAGATAATCATTTGGAGTGCAGTGCTGTGCACTAAAAGGAACCTTTTAATCATGATCCATTAAAGCAATCCAATATTGAAACCAGTATTGGGTTTCCTTAGTCTCGTATTAACTATGGAAGAACATAACGCTCTGTTTTAAAGGTTTTTGCTGTGAATTCAGTGATCTGGATCATTCCAACTTGGCCTAGCTTATTCTAATATCTGGCTTTTCCTGCAAATCAGTGTGTAATTAATTATCCCTGACTTTTCTTTGTTCAGGCACAAAATGCAGATATAGATTTTTTTTTTTTAAACATGCTTATTGAAGTATCTCCATAAACCAGCTAAAAATTGAACACTGTCACGAACAAAAGTAAATTGTATCTTTTTCAATTTCCTGGGCTACAAGTATGCCAAAATACAAACCTTTGCTAGAGATGTGCACACACACACCCCCCTGAACTTGCACACATGCTCACACATTCATGAATAGAATGTTTCTTATAAATATATATGTTATAAATTTATTCTGATCATCTTCCCTTTTGACAAATATGATGAAAATTATCTGAAGACTACTCGTTTGATTAACTCATCAGCAACTTTCTGAATATCTGGTTCAAGCTAACTAGGCAAGGCAAAGGCAGGCAAACTGTTTGATGTTTCCAGACAACACATGGTCAAAAGCCAACTACTATTTGCTGTATAAGGAACATACCAATTGTACCTTCAGCCTTAAAGAGATGATTTATTAAAGTTATCAGCATTGATTCCTATAATAACATCACTTTACTTTTTGTGCCGTGTTTGAGAAAATCAGGAGTCTGAGGAAAAGCAAGGTGAAAGGGAGTATTTTCTGAAAATATTTTCCCCTCTGGGCTTTCTTCTTCCAACTCAGCCTCCCTCGCAGGAATATTTTCCATCAAATCTCTTGTGTTTTCTATATTTCTTACTTGTGTCATGATTTTATGCCCATTTGTCTTCTATGTGAAATTACAGAATTATCAATGTGGTTTTAATGTGAAAGCTCTGCCTTTCTCATTATAATGGTGAATTACAGAGTGACAGGTATTACTCAGCAAAAGTCCGTTTTTCTTGCCTTTCTCCATGGCAGAATTTCAGTCATTCATTGAATAAACTGATAACAGTAGAAACTTAATGCTTATTACCATTCCAGGTATTATTTATTTGATTCAAGATGACTACACGACAAACACTGAAATAGTGTTGGTAACTACAGAGTCACAAGCTGAGGGCTGGCACACCAGACTTCATTTACTGGTTTGTGTAGGGGGTACTGCGTTTTGAAAAGCCATCACAGAGACAGGGATTTGCATTCCTGGTGACCAGCAGGGTTCTGGGTTGTGTCCCCCTGTATTTATTTCTTCTAAGCCCACCAAAAATAGGCTCTGTCTCTAACGAGATATTATTCAGTGAAAGTTACTGGCAGAGCGAACTAATACAGTGTTGATTAGCAACAGAAAACTAGTATTAAGGTTAGAAAAGGCAAATAATAGAGTACAGCACCATGGATGGCCAAAATGTGGGGTGTTCCTGGTTTGTGTGTGTGGGCACAGGAGAGGCAGTTTCCTTGAGACTCTTTCCAGCAGAACACAGACACATATAGGATGCCTGCGTGACCTTGCCACACCTGCAGGCTGAGCAATGATACACCCAATGCACTTGGATAGGGAAGAAGAGGGACAAGATGACTTTGGGAAGCAAGCAAGTCTTGGCTTTGCCTGTCAGGTGCCCAGGGAAGAGATGTGCAGTGCTGGGAGGGGAGTAAGTGGCATACATTAATGCCTGAACACAGTGGGTGGGAGCCAAGAAGAACGAACACTGCCTTTGTCTCTCTGTGACTTGAGTTTACTCCAGATTGTTTCTGTTTTGCACAAGCTGCTGACGGGCACACTTGAGCTCTTAACAGACAATAATTCTGCTCACTGATATTCTCCTCCATTTTCCTGTCCCAAATATTTTTGAGTGCTCTGCAGCCAGCTGAGGAAAGACCAGTTGTTTCTCTAGAAAGGGCTGCATTTTTGTTAAAGGATGCAGTGTCTGTTGTAATTTGAAATCAATGATGCACTAGGAAGTGAGGAAATGGCACTACATAAATCAGTCAGCTATTGATATTATGTTTGTTGCTTAATAGCATAATTTTAAAAGAAAGTTGTCTGCAGACATTTACCTTTAGTGTCTAGATAATGGTTTAAAACAAGGTTGTAAGAGGGCTTAAGCTTTTCCAAGTTCACCTGTGTATTTTTCAGCATTTTTTGTTATGGCTTATAGAGGTAGGCAGGGAAGTATTTGTTCCTTTACTTCAGGAGCTGAGATTCATCCAATATTTTTGTTTTAGAGAGCTAGGTCTTTATATACTGTAAGTCAGAAGGTTCAAGTGATTTCTGTGGCTACATGGCAAATCATATTTGGACCTAGTGAGAAAGAAATCAGGTCCAAGTACAAGGAAGTCACAAGAATTTGAGCAAAGTTTGATGAGTACCTTCTATATGAAAAGCCATATGTATACTTTTATAATGCAAATATCATCATGAATTGCAGTCTTTAACAGAAGTACTTAAATGAGAATAGAAAGCTGATGAAAAGATTCCTAGCATCATTGAACCAAATCTTGTTGATTATAGGTATTCTTGATTCAGTCCTTTGGGAGCATTTCTGAAGTAAGCCTTACAGAAACATGTCTATGTATTGCTTATCTTCAGTCAACATCTACAAAAGCCATAGATTTTATCCCCAGAAACACCTGGCATTTTAAAAAAGGAAGAATGCACAAGTCCTTACTAATACCAGTACACTTGGTATAAATCGCAGGAGTCAGGATTTTGTTTATAAGTAGGCTTCCTAGAGATAAGCAGCCAGAGAAAACCATATTACAGAGAACCCATTTAAGGATCTATTGAAAAATATTTTTTAAATTAGTAAAAAAGTATTAAGGTAAATTCCCAATATATCTTCTTTATTACTGTATCTCTTGAAAGAGAGTTTTAAGTGGACCTGCATTATGCAGGCACACAGTAAGGTGCAGGAGCAAATGTCTGATGTAAGTGTGTGATTTGTCAACACAGTTCTTGTTTGCATCTACAAATCAGATACGTATCTGTTTTCCTTATTTATGCCTATGCCCATGTGCAAGTTTTCTCTATGTTTACATGCCTGGCAGTCTTTCCTATGTCTTTCCATAGACATGGGACTGGATGCAAGAAGCTAAAATCTAATGATCTGAAAAAAAATCAGGCTCAAGAAATAAGAGGAAAGAGAGGTATTATTGTTATATTAGCCTATGATGACTGGCAGTAGAAAACAGCCCACAGATCTTTCAACGGCTTCCATGCAGGTGAATTTGGGGGTGTTGGCTAAAGATTAAAAGACAAAAAAAAAGGGGTAATTTGGTCTGTTACCTATGAATTGTCTAAGGAGGGGTTATTCACATTGTGGACAGTCTATGATCCAATCTTTATGATCACAAGCTGTCTCCACCCAGCAGGTAGGTCTGGAAACAGTATTAGGCAGACTAAGTGAACTAACCTGCTTGAGTCATTGCTAGCCTAAAGATCTCCATCTTCCATGGCAGCAACATGACTACCCTCTCTTGTTTCTCCTATACCTTCCCTATATACCTCAGAAACCCTACTTACACTAAAATTGTCTGGGGTTTTGCATTATCCAAGTTAACACACTCCCTTTTTCACTCTCACATTAGCCTGGATAGTGAAGAGCTATCTCAGATACCCTCAGATGTCACAGAAAAAAAAAAAAATAAAAATCCAAAAAACAACAAAACCCAAACAACTAAATTCTGGCCATTTCTTGGGTAAATAACAGAATCACAAAATGGTTGAGGTTAGAAAGCGCCACCAGGGTCACCTAGTACAATCTCCCTCCTCAAACAGGGTCACCTAGTATGCATTACTCAGGTTTTTGTTCAGACAGCTCTTGAATATCTCCAGGGAAGGAGACTTAACAACCTCTCTGAGAAACCTATTCCAGTGCCTTGTCACCATTACAGTAAAGAAGTTCTTCCTCGTGTTCAGATGGAACTTCCTGCGTTTTAGTTAATGCCTGTTGTATCTCATCCTGTTGCTGGCACCACCAAGAAATCAAAGAATATTTCCTCCAGAGCAAAGACAAAACATTCTATTACAATATCTGTATGAAACAACTTGCCTTTTTATTCTGGGAAATAAACCCAATGATATTGAAATAATAGTTACCATTTATTCACTTCTATCTCATAGCAAAACAGTAAATTTGTAAGCCCATACTCAAGATCAAGTAGCATATAAAAGCAACATCAATTCACTTTGGGCTTCTCTTCCAAGGAAACAGCACTATCCATGTTCTGCTGCCACTGAAAATAGTATTTTCTGATTTTGTGACCAGAATGTAACAGTCCTCATATGAGGAGCCAAAGATCAGTTTTTGCTGATGGCTGTTGCCCTTTCTATCCATGAATGAGAAGACTCTTAGTAGGGTAGGACAGGTGGCCAAGAGGATGTAAGAAGGAAGCCTATGACTATGTAAAATTCCAAGGAAGCAAGCAAGGCAACAAGCAGGGGCAAATGTTTGTGTATATGGAGCTACTGCATGCAGCACTTTCTCATCCCTGTTAATACACGTCTGCATGGCATTCCACAATGGACCCAAGAGTCAGTTAACATTTTTTTCTGGTATCTTTTGCAAGTTACATAGTAAAGAGAAGAACCGGGGACAAATCAAATCTACTGCACCATTATGTGTCACATCAAATGTCCTGTCCAGCCTAGTCTTATCAGATGAACTCAAACCAAAACTTAACAAACCCATTTTCATAAGTAAAAGTAATCCCAGGGAACCCTGCATGAGAAAATGGAATAGAAGCCATGGTATTTTTCATTAAAAAAATAAAAAGTTCGGCAATCAGGTACTTTTAAAAACTACTTTTAAACACAACATTCTGAAAGTCCATAATGGGATGAAGAAAAAAGCAAAGCTAATTAAATTAAATCACATCACTTTTGTTTTCTTAAAGTACTTATTTAATATTAAATGAGTTATTTAAAAATAACTACAAACAACAAATGGATAAAAAAAAGATCGAGTGGACTGAAAATTAAAAGTGAAACTTAAATATTCATAGATTTTTTTCCTCTCAGTACTAGAATTGGTCAGAAACTTTTTACTGCAACATTTCCTGGCAGAACGGTATTTCATTAGAAAAAAAAAATCTCTGTGGGAATTTGTCAATTACGACAAAATGGAGGGGAGGGACAGCAAATGAATCCTTTTAGTGGTATCAAAACATTCTATTTTGAAGTGTTACTGAACATTATCACCATGGTGTTTCTTTTAATCGTAATAATTTTATAGCTTGGTGTAAAAGTAAAGATTGGACTAAAATATTCAGGCCCTATAACAGGTGTCTTTTCCAGCTTTTTTGAAAGCTTCTTCTTTTTTTTTTTTTTTTTAATTTTACTTCCTTTGTCTTCAAAATTACATTTTGGAAAATTATGTTATAATTTAGGACAAAAATGTCTCAACTCTTCATTCTTAAAGGAGGGAAGTTTCAAATTTCACGTGGCTTTACTTGACATCCATTCATATCATTCACTCCATTACTTACTTTAGGTGATATATTTGTCTTTGGAGATGACGTAAAGAACATCTAAGATGTTTTGTTGTTTGTTGGATTTTATTTTCTTTGAAACATACATCTTTCAAATGGAAACTTGATCATCTAAAAGATTTCATCCCCTTCTTTTCTCACTGATTCCCCATTCTTGCACCATCTCCACCCCATCTGACCCTTGTAATCTAAATCAGAGCACGAAAATAATTTGGAGGTTTACACAGAACACAAAAGAGGGTTGGTTTGGTTTTAGCTTTTTAAAATCTATTTCCTTAAAGTACTGGGTTTTAATGCAGACCATTTGATTATTATACTTATAATGTAGCTGTAAAAAAGGTGTCAGTGCAAGCCGTCAGTTCCTGTAGGAGAGGCAAAGACTGGTGGCGGTGGGTAGGCAGGAGTGAAAGCAGTGAGGAAGAAGGGAAACCAGCAACTTTTCTGCCAGTCTCAATACTACAGAAAACATGATGGCTAAAAATACTCAAGCTGTCTCATTTTACAGATGATTAAATAGACACCTAAGTAGGTTGGGATTTGGTATGAGGACTCTCATCTCAGAGGTCAAGGGTTCAAATGTATTCCAAATCAATACTAACTGAGAGTTATTACCTTTGGGCGGCCTATGCAAAATGAATGGTGGTTCTAGCCTAATTTCTAAATGACAGATGTCTGTGCCATCAAAAAAAAAATCCCATGATTGCATTTGGTATTCTTCACATTAGCATCAATATCATAGAAGCCAAAGACAGACTGGGCACAGAGGTGGAATTAATCTCATATAAAAAGACTATAGTTGGTCCTTCCAAAAAGCAAAGATTATTCAGGCACCTTAAGGAATACTGAAGCATTAGTACTTGCAGTTTGCTCTTCCCACAAATAAAGAGAGGATAGAGTTTTCATATGGTTTTGATCCAGCATCTTTTTGCAAGCCCCAACTTCACTTTTGTGGGGAAAAAGATATAAGAGGCTTATTTGTGCTACCAAGTTAAGATTGTATCAGTCTCACTTGCAAACCCCACCAAACCATAAAAATCAATCTGGGCTAAGAGTTGATAGAGATGTTCTTAGCCCCAAGGTTTGTTTTAAACCACATTAAATATATCTGTTAGGCCACTTACAAGTTAAAATACTCAAGACCAAATAGCAATAATAAAAAAGTCCTTTCATGTAAGTGTGGAATGCAAAGAGGAAATCGACTGTCAAATATTACACGGTTTAAAAGATATTTGTGTGTGTGTGAATTAAATGAGGAAGCTTTAACAAATCTTTCTGCTTATGTTTGAGGATACTTGAGAGGTTCCTCTTGCTTGAACTGTTGGGAATATGCTATCAGGAGGTCCTGGAGACAGACCACAGATTGCTTTAAAAAATGTGACATTTTGAAATCACTGCAGAACTTTATTGCCGTGAAGGAAAAATATGTAGATTTGGCTTACTCCCAATGGGAAGATGAGCCACATAGTTTCATGCAGCTTGAAGGCATTAAATTTGCCTAGTGGGAAGACCAGTTAAAAGAATTACAATTTAAGCATGAAAAATAAGAGTATACTGCACATCAGCACTCTCGGTTCTCAAGCAGAGATTGTGAACCTTAATTCCTGCTGCATTTCTCAACTGATAAAGAAAGATAGCTGATGATTATAAGGGGGGGGAGGGGAAAATCTTCTTATTTGTGTATAATAAGAGTGCAGTATTTTTCTACACTCAGGTGTTCTCTTCATCCTTCAAGATATCACAAGCCTGAAAAAGTGTAGATCTTTGCACCAAAATGCTTACCAGACAAATGCTTTTAAATGGGATGAAAAGGGCTGGATCCCAAGTCACCATGGCTAACTCTAAGCTCCAGAACCTGTGGTGCTCTTCATTTGCTGTGGCACTTTGCTGCTGCTATTTGATGCCAAAAGAGTGAACCTGATGTGAATCACGGTCGAAAGGAAACCCACATACACAGAGAGCTGCTGTCTTCTTTAAACTGGTCTCAGCACAGGCAACTAGGAATGTATGAACCTGGAGCTTCATGTGGTCAGCATCTCTCCCGCAATTTAGGTTTTGCCCAGATTAAATGGACATAAGGCACAAAGCAGTTTTGAGCCATGTGACCCAGGAAAAAAAAAGGTCTCACCAGAACTATTAAACAGTCTGAAAGACCCTTAATTGTCTCTCCTAAAAATGTTTCTGCCCTATGTGTTTGAAAAGAAAGCAAGCCTATACCAGGCACTTCAGGGGAGCAGGGGCACATTTATAGAATGTGTACTGGATTAGTTAATATATTTTTACTATCCCTAAATCACATGGAGCTAAACTGTGGATAAAAAATAACAACCTGGGAATAAAGGGGTGTTGAGAGGAGCATTAGTACAGAAAGACCAATATTCCACTTGCAGTTTCCAGAGATCAGGCAGTCTTAAATAACAACAGATATCCCAAAATAAAAGATTTAAGTGAATGTCAGTAGTGGATGAAATAATCCTTAGACGAGCTATTCAAGTAGTCAGTAAAAAGATGAAGGGTACTTCATCCTGGTTTATCTCCTACCTCAAGCGCTACTTGTAGAGGCCTCTTTCATAGTGATTGCATAGTGAAATGCACAAGATCATGTTGTGCCCGATCTGTGAGAGCTGGGGGTCTGGCTGGTGTGGAAGAGAGAAATAAGGTCTCTTAGCTTCCTAAGCAAACAAAGGGTTTACAGAGAGGAACAGCTTTTTTTATGTCATGTAATTAAGCCCTCTGTATGTATTTACACATGTATAATTCAAATACATGTGTATAATATGTGTGTACAGTGCATATATGTGTTTTATAAAGAGATGAAAGCATTTGGAAGTCTCTGTACCTGGTGCAGGTGCCCATGTGCTGTCCCCTGTGCAACAAGCCGGTGCTGCCCGGTGCTGGACACAGCCGGTTCCAGTCGGCTCCAGCCGCCCCACCAAAGGACAGAGCTGAGCCCCTCAGCCGCGGGCAGGCGCCTCGGGGAAAGCCCGGGTAAGGAAGGACAAACGGTGCCTGGCAGCCAGGGCTGAGGGGAACCGGGTGAGAAACAGCCCTGTGAGCCCGGAAGGCAGAGCGGGAGGAGGGCAGGAAGGGCTCTGGGCGCCCGACAGAGATGTCCCTGCGGCACAGGGAGGGACCTCTGTAGGGCAGAGACACGGCCTGGAGGAAACTGGAACCCATACTGGAACATATTTATCCTGAAGGAATGCATCCTGTGAGAAGGCCCCAGGGTCCAGCAGGGAAAAGCATGAGAGGAAAGAGCAGCAGAGAGGAGCTGTTACGGACTGACAGCAGCCCCATTCACCGTAGTGCTGTGCTGCTCAAGTAAAGGAGGTAGAGGAGTCCAGAGTGAAGCTCAGCCTGGGAAAGGGAGAAGACTGCTTTAGGTTTTGCGTTTATTTTTCAAGACAACTTTAATTATCAACATTCAATTTTTCCAGATCAAGTCTGTTTCATCCATCACAATAATTGGCAAGGGAGCTTCCTGCATTTATCTGGACCCATGAGCTTTTCCATCCTATTTTCTCCTCCTGTCCTACGGGGGAGGAGGAGTGAGAGAGCAGCTGGGTGGTTTTTGGCAGCCAGCCGAGGTCAGCCCACCACACTCTCACAGCAGCAAATGGCTTGCTGAGGCCCCAGTGAGTAACTTGTTGGCTGTAGTATTTAACCGCAGAAGAAAAAACTGCTGATTGTCCCAAATTACCTACGAGACTTTGATCATAGTGCAACATTCAGGATTTATGAGCTGGAGAAGCATCAGCTGCAGACTATCTCTAAGTCTTAGTCCTCTCTGCTACAGGAAATGCATAGATCTTTGAGTTTATCTCCATCCAAGGAAAACTTCCTCTTTCCCACCCCCCCAAAAAAAACCAAAAAAGATCCATGTCTGATACATTGCCTAGTCTAGCGGAAGGTAGCAGTATGCTCGCTAAGATAACAGACCCTGTGTACCTTCTGCTCACTGTGATTTATAACTTTTTCATTTGGAGAGATCTGACTGCTCCTGAAAAACTAAAATAACACTTCCTATGCCCCAGCCCGAAGTAATTCAATTACCTAATGAAGTTTTTTAGAAAGGGTTTATCCAGCAATGTGTTTAACTGTGTCAGGCAAGGTTAACTTGTTTCCAGTTATGTTTGCTACTTTTTCGATTGCTACATTTTGCTACATTTTAGAACCAAACTGTCACGTTTTGCTACTTTTTAGAATAGACCTTTTTTTGAAAAAAAAAAAAAAAAGAAGAAGAGAAAGAAAAGAAAAAATAAACTCCAAAATCTGGATTGCTCATAGGCTCCATCTCGCTTCTCTGAGACACCTGTAGGAGGAACCCTATCTAGTTATGTTCATTATTGCCTCCTGCAGTTAATGAAGGGGGAAGAATGAGGGAGAGGCAATTCCAGAGAACAGCTCCTATCCTTCTCTCTTTCCCCATTAGCTATATGAAAAAGTGTGAAGAGACTAAGCATCTCCTGAAGGTGTTTCAGCTAAGCGGGATGAATCCAGTAAGCCTGAGCCAGGAACTCATAAAGTCTTGCTGCTATAATGAGCAACCTAAACAGCAAAGGCTGGAGCCAATCATCCTGAAGCAGTTTCAGCACTAAATGAGCTCTGACAGCCCCATGGTTCCAGAACTAAAATGTAATCAAAATATACGTTGTGCTGAGTGGAAGAAGAAGCAAAAATGAGAGTCTTGAGATTGCCTGGAAATGTGGAAAACAAGAAAAAAGTGAGGTGGCTTTTGACTTTATAGCAAACAGCATCCACAGGTGCATTGAGAAGGGAGGCAATCAGAAGGTAACTGATTTTGACAGCGGCTAGTTCATAGGCATAACATTTTATTCTGTTGAAAACAAGAATGCTTGGGCTGTTAGGAACAGATGCCAGAGTCTTTTGGAAATTACATATATGCAAAGTGACATTTAGGGCAAAACATCTCCCCGTGACTGATGTGAGCTGGGGGCCCCAGGGCTCCTACTACTTTGCAAAAAGAAATTGCACCTACCCATGTCAGTAAATGCTGGCTGTGATTGCCATAGTATCACCAGAGGTAATGGTTATCTGCAACTGCGTGATATTGTCAACTCAGACAGGACGTCACCTTCTCAGAGTCTCAGAGAGGAGAGGCTGGGCTGCCTGAGGTCAGCCAGCTCTCACTGAGGTGTCCTCAGCCAGGCAGTGTGTGTGGCAGGCTAAGACAAGAGGGACTTCCAGGACACAGATGTCAGTCCTATCATAAAGTTTGCTGCCTCCCTAGGCAAGTGACATCGAGGTTGAAGGGGAAGTCTGTGAACTTGAGCAGCAGTGCAGCACACTGAGCCCCTGGTGTAGGTGTTAGTCTGGCTGCAATGGCGTAGAGCTGGGTGTTAAAAGTATTATGTCTGGGAATTTTAATAGTAAGCTCTTTCATTGTAAGGGAAGAAAAGTTGGGGAATGTGCTCAGCTCCCGAGACAGAGCTTGTGCGAAGTACTGAGGATCTGATGAAACTATGCAGGGCTGTTCAGTTCTCTCCACAAGCCTAGGAGTTAGTTCTCTCAGAAGTCTTAAACCCTGGGATGTCTAACAAGGATTGCACCCTGCCAGGAGATGCCAGACCAGAGTGCCTCCTCCACTTCTGCAGAGTAAGGAGCAAGCATGCTAATCAGCACTAAGATGCTGGGGATCCTTATGAGTGCAGAGATGAGAGGAAGGAAGATCCACCTATAAACATATAAATAAAGAGATCCCAGACTGCTGTTCGGGGGCTGAAATGAAAGTGTGCAATGATACCTGACCATGAGCTCTTAAAGATACTAAACACAAATCAGGAGCCAAAGGGAGATGAGTTGCCTCTACTGAGAAGATGCAAAGACATTTGCAAATGGCAAAGGCCAGGGAACAGGACTTTGGTAAAGCAGGTGCTATATAACAAGACACATCATTTTAGACACTGTCTCTCACCTGTTTTCTTCAAACTTGGCCTTAAGTTACTGTATAGTGCAGAAAAAGCCAAGAAAGCTGTTCTGGGTTCTCAAAGGTATCATAAACAAACAGTTTTGCCTCTTTGTTTCTGTTTTGTTTTGGTTTATTTAACATTATGCCCCAGCTGATTTTTACAAATAAGGTAGCAACCCTGAGGTTCAGTGATTAAAAGTTCAAGATTAACACTGCCATGTCTGTGAAGTGAGTTGTTAATATAGGGAAGAGATTAAACAGAAGATTGAGAATATGACATTTTCAGTTAGTAGAGAATCAGCATAACATTGTGAGAATCAGACAGGAAGGGAAAGTTTTGCCATTTAGATTTAAAAAAAAGGGTTTGAGCTGCCAGCATGACAGCTGGAGGTCTGTTAGAAACCACTCCTTTTCAGTATATCCAGGTAATTGGAATTAATACAGCTGCATTCTTTTTGACATAAAGTACTAGTCAGATATTGTTCTCAGCCAAGCTGATATACATCTGAAGTAACTGTACTGACACACAAGAGCTGATCTGGGGCTAGCTCCAGCACAGCTGACAGCAGTGTGTTGCACTTAGTTGTGTCTTCTCCTTTCACTGGGAATGTCAGGAGCATCTGCAATGGGTAGCCTTCTGGCTGTGCAAGGTCCCAAATATGGATGTTAAGACAATCAGTTCTAGCTTGCCTTCTGATTGGCAGTGGCTTTACATAGAATGATAAGGTGTTAATGTCACTGGCACTGCTGGAGGGGAGAATGCTCCAGTTCTGGTGCTGTGGGAGAGATTGTGCAGGTTTTCTCTCCTGTTTAGCCTTGTCAAGATTTACATTCAGCTCCAAAATATCTCCCTTCTGGAATATGATAGTGTCCATCAGCGGTTTATGTGTTGTAGCCAGTAACTGTTTGTTATAGCTCTCTATCATTGGTAAGTGAGGAAAAGTGTATTTGGATTCTTTATTTTGTGCTTATTTGATTATGTCATTATACTACATGGGTTGGAGAAATCTGCCTCACTAAAAAGGACCTGGGATGCAGCTTGGTATGCTTATATGGTATGCTTGACACAATTTAGATGTTGCAAGAAGTTATTGCTTGGTTTATGATCCAAAGGCTGTTGAAGTCATCATAAAGAGCCCCACTGTCTCTGAATCACACCCTCATGTTGGCCTTTACATTCATGAAACAACAGAGTCCTTTGGGATAACTGGATGTGAGAATCCAGACAGGAAATTTCTTTGTAGAGATCTCAATACAAATTTGAATAAACTAATCCAAGCCAGAGGTAAACATTTGGGTAATAATGTGTGGTCTGGTGAAAACAGGTGGAAAGGATGCAATACGTATGACACACAGCCTCTGCTGGGCTCTAGATAAATGAATCCTAGAAAACTGATGTGTCATAGTGGCCAGCTTAGAGAAAATATCCTCTGAGTGAAAAACCTCAACCAAAAAAAGTAAGCACATGTGATTAAAATAAATAAATAAAAGGCATAAACCCAAAACTGACTGCATTAAGAAGTATCAGGAGAATAAACCTGAAAATACTTTACTGATATTGTAGACTTTGGTAGCTTGCCTTGACCCTTAGTATTATGTCTTGTTCAGGTAGTCTCCACCACAAAAATTATCTGACCAAGTATGTCAGTTCCAATGTTGTTATAATAGTGAAATGTTTTATTACACCTATTAAAGCTTACTTATGTCAGAGACTCCAGAAACCTCAGTTATCCTCTGCTGATGAGGTTTTACACCAGTCAAAAGAAGGTATCTAGCAACAAAAAAAGTTTGAAATGGGAATTTCTCCCTGATTTTTACAATGCCTGCCTGATGCATTGAGCTTTAAATCTCATCTTTACCTAGAATATTATTTGAATGGTTGTCTGTGCTCCAGGGAATGACTAAGAGCATTTCATTTTCTCCTCTTTTTGTATCACATTTTTTTGAAACTCTTATTTCCTACAGTCTATCAGCCAAATTACAAATGTTTCACAAACTGGAGTATTTCAGGCAGCTCTCACCTATTCAGAAGTGTACACTAGTGTATCTCATTTAGACGGAGGGTAACAGCCTGTCCTTGCTGTCATGGGTTCAGCAGTAGCAGTCATTTTTTCTCCTTCTTAGTGGCTGGTGCAGCGCTGTGTTTCTAACTT
>WYDI02035858.1:0-10893 GCA_009867235.2 Psittacus erithacus | reverse complement strand
GCTGTTCCCAGGCCGAAAGTCAGAAACACAGCACTGCACCAGCTACTAAGAAGGAGAAAAATGACTGCTACTGCTGACCAGGACAGGGGGTCACCAAACCTGTCAGCTGAGCTTGGTTTGGAGATCTCTATGGTAAATATACCCTGGAAATAAAAGCCTGAAACTAAGTTCATCCAGTCTGAGAAAAGTGCAAGCAGAGGCCTGTCCCTTGGATAGGCAACTAACTGGTGAAGACACTTAACTTGCAGCCAAGTCCGAGTGTCAAATTCCTTCTCCTCTTCCTCTTCAGTATGTATTCTAACTGTTCACCTTCCATTTAATCTTTAAGCTCTAACTGGCAAAATGAGCCATGCAAAATGGAGTCTTCACATCTTAGTTGCTCAGATGTATCTTAGAGCTGTTGAAATATTTACCAGGGAATGACTAAACCATACTGACTTGCTTGCCTGCCAGTTTCCTAGTGATCCCGCTGTTCGATGAGGCTAACTTGGAATTTTACTGAAAAAAAACCCAAACCCACTCATAACACAGGAGCTTCTGACACTGGTAGTAAGTATCCTCTGAGCTGCGGGGGCTCTGTCTTTAACCAGGGTGCTTCTACCATTATTTCATAGTCTGGAGAGTAAATGACCACAGAATTAAATAGATAGTGAATTACTGGATTAAGATTTGTAAAGTCCCCAATTCTGTGATTCATGAGAATCACTCCAAGTCCTAAATCAACATGAATAAAAGTTCAAGAATTTCTAATATCCATCAGTTAATTTATATTAATTAGCTTAATTACAGTAAATCAACTCCCTATGCTTTTTGTGACAATGCTGTATTACACACTGCCCCATACAGAGCAAAGCTTTAGAAAAGAAAGGCACTTGTAGAGGTGGGGAGAAAGATAAACCATAAAATAAAAACTACCACAGACAGAAAGATGTCGTTTTCTTTCTAAGTGTGTATGACAGAAGTCTGTATACAATGAAGACAAGGTGTTGCCATAACTCCAATGAATTACTAAGCGGATTAAGGATAAATATCAGTTGGTTTTCACTGAATTAAAAATAAAGTATCTCCAATCAAGGCTGAATTAGGTACTATTTGCCTTATAGTATGTCTATGTTGTTCCATCTGCTGCTGGTATTCAGAAAAATAATCCAGTATTTTATATTAAACCAGCATCATCATAAAGGTTTGTCTGGAAACAAAACACTGATCCTTCTTAAAGTGATTCAGCAAAAAACCCCCAACCAACATTACCTGAGTAAGTACATACCTTGCATATTCCAGTTCCACCTTGGAACTTAAAAATTGCTTTTTTTTCTTTTCACCTTTCACCAGTGGCATTTACAGATCAGTGAAACTGTAAGTTTTGCAATGACTGGATATGACCTTTAGCTAGTCTTTCTGCACACAACTCAGGACAGAACCCAGTTATGTTCCCCAGAATTCTGTTGACAATACTAAGAAAAAGAAGTCATAAAATAACGTTTTCATTCTTCAGCTGTGCAGAGTTTTCTGTTTAGGTTCCCTCGCATAGGGTACTATGAATAGATACAATGTAAACATCTGCTGGACAAAAACATCCTTATTGAATTCTGTATTTAGACACAGTTTTCAGACACCAAATTAACATGATTCCCAAAATAAATCAGTGGAGGCTTTTTGTGCAACCTTTACTGTGCTGTACGTTGTAATGACAACAGATACGTGTATAAAGGAATCTAAAGACTACAACATGCACTGAATGTTTTAAAGCTTCTATTACATTTACTAACAAAAGTGTGTTATCTTTCCTGAAGCATGACAAGATAAATGAACAATTTATGCCAGTTTATATTAAGCTCACGTAACTTTTACATCTTCATCTGATCCTGCAGTCCTCCTGCACGCCAAATCACTGACTACAACAGTATTTTTTTAGATATGAATATCCAAGCTGTGTGTTTTGTTTAAAACTACTCAGCTGCTACATCTGTTTGAAGATAAAAGCACATTTCACCAATCTACATGAATACTCTCTCAGATAATAAAAGGAAAGCTCAAATCATTTAGAGACAAGCTGTGCTAAGTAAAATTCTTTTCAGGCTGCAAAAAAAAAAAGGTTACTACAGCTGTGAATATTTTATGAAGATACTGTTAAATAATAAATAGCATGTACTATTCAGAACTTCTCTTTGTAATGTCATCTGCTCAACCTATCAAAAGCATACACTATGTACTGTTCAGAAAAGCACTTTTATTTTAACACACTGAGAGATTTGTGATACTAATTACAAATAAAAAGTTCAACATGGTTTACCTGGTGAAGCCTGAGAGACATAGGAGCAATTTAGCTTTGAACCATAATTCTGAACAATACTGACTTCTCTTGGATGTTTTAAGTTACAGATAATTAAATTAATGCACAATAATAAACTAATGTAATTGAACACTACCTTGAGGGAAACAAAAATACCCACCAAGGAAAAAAACCCAAACAGATGGCTGGTTTTCACTTAGCTGGGCTGACTCCCTGAATACTAACATAATCTTCAATTGCCCTACTATCATGAACTATGTGTCATAAACGTATTAAGAAAGAAAAACAGCCCTTGTGAATCTGGCTCGACATAGATGAAAGCAGCAGCACTGAAGTAGGTACATCTACTAGTGAGCTGTCCCACACCTACTCTTTTCCCATGCTTCCTTCAGAACATGTTTACTTACACTAAACCAATGCACAGCACCATAAAATAGCCCATCATTTATAAACCCCACAGAAGCTGCAAAGTGTATTTTTTTATTTCTGCATTTGATTAATTTCCTGTGAAAATTAATACATATTTTATGGAAGAGGAAAAAAAGCTGAAGACCAGGTAAAATTCTACATTTCTATCTAAAAATCAGATATTCCTAAAGTTGCAACATTTCATCTTTGAAGAAATACAGACTTGTTTTAAAGCTTTAAGCATATTTCTTAATCTATAGATACTGCAGATCAATGCACTAAATAATGTCTGATATACATGACTATAAAAGCATTCCCCTTGACATATATATGAGCTCTATTCCTAACTGAAACAGAAAGCCCTGGCTACTAGCCAGGAGAAGGCTGCAGGCTTTTCTGCTGTTTGACAAAGGCATGGCTGCATTAACACTGGGGAGGGTGAGAAGAGAGTCCTGTATTATGTTTCTGTAACAAAATATCACTGTAAGATTAGAAAAATTATTCACTGGCTCACTTTGAATACAGAGCCTAAAATTATTCCTATAGCTTTTCAAGAATCCCAGGAAGAAGAAATAGCAGCAACACATTTGTTAATTTTTAGTTATTACTTCATCCCACTGTTGTATCACAGATACATGCTAAATTCTTTACAAAGAGAACAACTCCTCATTAAAAAGAAATGCTTGCTCATTTCCACCCTACACAGCCAGTCATCAAGCTAAGATCCTCTGGCCCAAGGGAAAAACAAAGATCTGATGATAATGCTTAAATGGCCCCTATCATGAAAGTGTGAGAAAAAGAAAGCCTTGGGCACAAACCTCACAATATTCATGCTCAAGTTGAGAACAAGTTTATTCCATTTTGATTTCAAAACAGAAGTAAGCTGTCATTGAGAACTAAGGCTGGGAAATCCACTTAGTTTAGCAAGACTGTATAGCTACTGGTTAGACAGATACAAAAAGTTTCACCCAGAGAAAGCACACCAGGGATTGCTTAGCAATCTGTGAAACACAACCAAACGGCATTTTAAGCCTGTAGAGAACCTACTAACACCCTCAAAATGATCAGTCAAGTGCAATCACATCATGTTCTTGATAAAGGAAATGGGTGTTTTCTGAAAGTCCTTTTTGTTTGGATTCACATTGTCTGGCTCTCTCAGCGAAGGTAAACATGAACTCCTGCAAAGCTGTGGTTGACCAACAGGCTTTTAGAAAGATCAGAGTAGAGAGGGCAACACCATTTAAAACCAGTAACATTTGGGGGCAAGCCAACCCAATACAAGACTTTATAACTCCTATACCGGTATTTCTTTATCCCTTCATTTGCAGCTTCATCTTTTTTTGCATTATGGCTTCTGTATCAACTGCAAAGGCCAAAAATGTAGGTTTGTAACAAAAAAAGTCAAACAGGATGGTTATTAAGCCAATTTAGAGGCTCCTCCGTGTTGAAAAGCAAAGAATTCCTGCACACCTTCTAAAAAGCACTGTAAGACATTTTCACACCTTGCTCGCAAGGATATGGCATCAAGCCAGTCAGTCAAGGAAGGAAACCTGCTTTTATTAAATGTGTTCAGTTATAAAGGATTTTAACTTTCAGAATACTGTTTCATTGAGAAAGATTATTCTTGCATGAAGAATAATCTTACACTGAGTGACAAGAACCACTCTTGTAATTTCTGTGCAGACAGACTAGAAAGTTTTAGATCGAGACTGTAACAGGCCTGTCACCACTGGAGCTAATAAACTGAACTTCTCTAAGCGCATGCAATCATGCCCATGACTTAATCTCAGCAGACAGTAACCACCCCCCAACAACTATCTGATTATAACACAATTTTATGGGCACTCTAGTTCTGCCCTCTGCTGTGTCTGACGGATTGCAGGCTGTCATGGCAAATTACATTTAGCTATTTTGTCGCATATAGTTCAATAATTTGGACATGAAAACCTCACCAAAGGTTACATTCCGCAGCATACTGGGTAATCCTCAGGACATGAGCCAGTCTTTCACTATGCCAAAGCTAAAACACAGGCAACAGAACTCACAAACTTTAGGCAATGTCGGTTAATTAAGAAGTTAAATTAAAAAGTCAAGAATTCATCAATTTATCAATAACAAAACCTTTCACAGGAAAGAGTTTAAGTATTTGTAGAAAGTCTGAGGGAAAAGCTTCAATTTTTTCAAACAACCTTTCCCCATTGCTACAGCTTTTTATTCAGAAATTTAAAGGACCATGACATGGGATTTCCCCCCCTTCCCCACTTTGGGTGCTGTTTTTAAAGATAAGAACCCACCAAACACCCTTTCTTCTTTTAGGGGAATAAGAAATCCAGGAGAGCACACTTCCAGTCTGATATGATGAACACAACTAAGTTTAACAAAATATTTAAGATACAGCTGAAACATCTGAGGCAAGCAAACATTTTTTGTTATGTACCCAATGCAACCAGCTTTCTTTAACAAATTGCCAGTATACTGAACTTGTTTTAACTCAAGTTACATTATATACACCAAAATAAACTACAAGAGACCCTGAAAGCAATATGTGGTATATACATACATCAAGATCAAATTAAGCAACTTTTAGACCCAACAAAGATATTTTGATTTGTAAGATTTCACCTGCATTATTAGCAGATTGCCCACTGCAGGAACCCAAAGGAAACAAACAGTAATTTCATCTTCATTTCCACCTGCACAGCAATTCTTAAGTTGCATAAACAACTGCAAGAGCAACTATTAGACCCTTAGGCTTAGAAAACTCTTTTTGCCTCATATTTAACAAAGTGATCTTCATAATTTTCTCATTCAGTTTTAACATATTCTTTTAGATCTTGAAAAGAATAAGCAGCATTCTTTCAATATCCATTACTTTCATTTCCCTTGTTTCAGTTCCCTTGATGTAACTCATTAAGATTCTTTTTGTGGCCATAAATCCCCTGAGCTCCATCAGCATTTTGTCCTACTCTACGACAGTAGAGGTACCAAATCAAGCCCAAAAATGTTTTCAGTTTAAAAGTTCACTCGTATCAGAAACACCAGACCAGTTTCCCCTTTATTCTGAATTAAAGTGAAATAAACACAAACAAGACAACTAGATGCACAAAGGCCAGTTTATGCATTCAAGGAGAGCTAGATTCAACAACAAACAGTTTCAATAAATATTGCATCCTCTGACATCAGGATATTCTGTTTAATACAAACACTGACAAATTTATTTCTGCAGAGAGTTTTTGAAGGCAATTTATAAATAGACACTGAAGTCAACAAACACTGACTTCCACCATGTGACTGTTGTGATCTTGATCTTCATCGCAAAGTGAGGTCAGAAGGCTACCAAGATAGTTTTATCATCAAGAATTATGTAAACGCATTTACATAACAATACTGCTAATAAAAGCTAAACTATAATTTCTGGGCAGAAGACTTTGTACTACATATCTGGCATTGGAAGCTTCTTTACAACATGAAACATTTGAAGCTGGTGCCAAATTTAACGCCTAATGTTTTTAACACTCTTCGCTAGTCTGAGGGATGACGCTTCAGCACTATATTCAAAAGGTGTCTGAAGCCAAACACTCCTTTCATAATATCTGGATTTTTACGTAGCAGAATGACTTCCCATTAAGTAAGCAAAAAAACCTTCACGCTTTCATTATTCATAATTTCTGAAGGGCTATTTAACCTGAGATGGAAAAGCAAAACATTTTCAGTTGTTAGTTATTATTCACAGCTGGGTTCCTGTGGGAACATTTTCTGCATCACTGTTGCCATAGTAATTACTATAGAAACCCTGAATGCAGTAGAGTAAAACCTGTTGAAACTTGTTCTGTTAAAGCCCCAATCAAAGTTTCAACACAGGACAGAAAATGTTCACTTATTTCTGCTTCTGCCAGAAATAAGTTATGGTTTCTAGTCTCTTCAATATAAATATACTAACTACATTACAGGCATTTCAGCCCAAGACCACTTTACAAAAGCACACAGAAAACTTTGATAAATAAATCTTGTTACAAGTACAAAATCCCATAATTATAAAATAACATGATACCAGTGATGACTCTGAACACATGAATTTTTTGTTTTGTCCCAAGTGTGAACACACACACACTGATTTTTTTATTATTATTCCTTCTGAGTTCATACACTTCCTGCAAAACCAGGAATTCACATGTTAAGTGAGACCAGTGGATCAGATAAGAAATGGAAGATTTTGGGACCAGTGATGGGTTGATCTGCCAATGGAGAAAATTTCCTCATCTCTTTCAAGGTAAGACTGGCTGTCCATGCCTGGAACCAGGAAGGCCTATATCTTATTTTACATTAGTTATGAGATTTGTTATCAATTACCTTAACGAACACAGATTTTTAGTTGCTTTCCTTCTTCAATAGAAGAAATCCAAACAGATGCTGATTTGATCAATGATGATGCAAAATTATTTACTGTTTCCTTTATGGCCATGGATACCTGAACTACTGTTGGTAGCCAGAGCGACAGGAGCAGAAGGTAAATCCTACCCTACATCTTTTGAATATGTTTCTGAAGCCAAGCTGTTGAATTTTATCCCATCACTTACAGTGTATCTCTTGATTAATAACATACCATCTTGCTTTTGGTACAGCACTTTTCCAAATGCATAAAAATGATGTTCCATGATTCTATGAAAAATTGGTATGAAGAGACTGCACTTCAACCAGTACTGTCCCCACTTCCAACAAAAGTGAGGCCGTTTGCATTAAATACAAACAATTTAACAATGCTGCAAGGTTGACTGACAGCATTATTTGTCTAATAGCCCTATAGGTAGATCTCTTAAGCTTGACAACCTCAAACTGGGAAACATATATGCAGCAATGAGACAAGTCAATCGTCTGGGAGAAGTGGCATAGCAAGGAAGAACATACGGAGCTCCAACACAGGCTCTTTGTTAAGGGTAAAGATTAATGACAAGAAGCTGCTTTCTCATTCTTAAGAGAGTAATGTGGCAGCAGAATTAAGTGAAGCAACAGTCAAATCCTATGCATAGCATCTGACCTTGTGATCTCAATCAGAACGTAAAGAACAGAGAAGCAGCACTGAGCACACATGATAAGGAGACAACATACACTTGCTGGAACAGACACTGCAAGGGGTAGAACTGATGAAGATTGGTTTCTGTGGAAGCAGGCCCTGTGTTTCGCCCCACACCTCAGCACATTCTGTCTCTCATTACCCCTGTGACACTTGGCATGGAAAGACTGTGGTTAGTGCAGAGCGACACATCTGCTGGTAGGGTACTGGCCAAAGAATGGAATATGGCTGCACTCTCCAGAAGCCTTCCTAACAACGGTGGTACTAACTGGGGTCTCTAACCCCCACCCAGATACAGTTACATTAACTCTTGTGGGTTTTGGCTCTGATATTTTTTATATCTTTTTAAAAGTGAAACCAAGCAATGGGTTGAAAAGTTACTGGCAAGAAAGATAGCATAGTCATAAGCCATTTCCTGAGGAAACCAGGCTTTCTTGAAACCACACACATGCATCTTTCTGCATATCTGACTTTTCCAGGTAACTTGAAAAGCAAAGTAAATGGTTTCATAACTTCCCACTCCCCCTTACATCCTACTGAGGAATATAAAAGTTGGAGGGGGGTGGGAGTTGTTAAATGCTTTTTTAAAATAAAACTGTGTCACAACTTTTTTCTTCAAGTACATTTATGGAAAGGGAAAAATTAAAAGTTGTTCTTTAAGCCATCACAATGAATCAGGCACCCCAGTTGTGGAAAACAAGTGCAATGGTTTTCCCCAAAGGTCATAAAATCAGGTGGCTGTTCTCAAGAGAGAAAAATTTAAAATTACAAGCAAGTAAAAAATATTTCATGTTAAACCTAAACCACAAAGAAATCTAACACTGTGTGTGATACGTAAACAAAGAGCTCCAAGATGATCATGCTAACCTCAACTGCACTGTGAAAACAAAATGCAGAAAAGAAACAGTGCAGTATTTTTAAGTTGTCTTTAAACAGAAACCTCACCAAAACAGCTACATCCTTGCTCTAGTAGGACAGCATTACAGTATACTTGTAACGAATGAGTTCTACTCCGAGAAGAAGCCTCAGCAAAGAGAAATTTGCCCTATAGTGCATTTGAGATTTAACTGATTACTAAAATGATATTAAGGCATTAAATTACCATAGAAGACATTTACTGTAATGATGCTCCGATATCGTAAGTGTAAATCTTTGCACACCAGATTACAATGTCTAATAGACAATAACATAATAAAAAGTGGATGTTATGACACCTTTACAACAGCTTCATACAAAACCCTTTCCATTCTCACAGGAATATTAAAGTCTATGGGTCACTGTAAAGAACCTGACATTCTAGACATTTGGCTTTCAAATAAATACAGGTACCTTGAATAACCAAGCATTTTTCATCAAAAGTCAGTGCTGGCAACCAAAAAAATCCATGCGCTTTGTTAAAATTTTCACTTCATTTTTTAATGAATTTTGTAACAAAATAAAACAAGCATCCATCCTGATCCCAAATTTTGCTCTGTTTTGTTTACCTGAGCAATTCCTAAATTGCTAGATTAGGCTAAGCAAAAGGGCTAGCAGTTTCCTCAGGGGAAACACAGCTTGTTGTTTCACCAGACTACTAACTACCCTCATCCATTCACCTAGCAGATGCAAAACCTAAATCAACTGTGATCTAATGATGGATGAGACAGTTCCAGAGACTATCAATACTTCCGCAAAAGAGATAGCCACAGATTCCTTGCTGGGCAAAAATATATTAACTGGATCTCTGATTAGAACAGCCTGAGTCGAAATAGGTAAGGAAAAAATACTCAAGGTCTTTGATGGAACTTGACACAAAACCATTTCCTTTAAATAAGGACGCCAGAATCTAAAACATTTTTTTGACAGCTCTAGAGCCATTCGACAATCATCCTATCTGCTCTTTGTGACAATTACATGTGCCTGTAGGTAGAACTCAGTTGCTGAAAGGCTTGAGGCATGGAAAGAGAAAAACATTATCACATCCTAGCTGTACCGTTTATTAGAAAAACAAACAGAATGAACATTCATGGACAGTATTCCCAGGGAGGCAGGGACAGCTGCTTCAGTTGCACGAATCTGCCACATCAATAGAAGAATATAAGACACCACTACTCTGTTTATGACCACAAAGTTACTGTAGACAGTTTTTGTAAACTGCAGTGTACAGAATAAGGGGACATTTCACAGTTGTCTTGCTGTAAACAGGCTATTTAGGAGCTGTAAGAGAGACCTCCCCAGGCTGACAGGAGAAAACTATATAAAGCACACATTACAAACCTGAAGGACACTGCTGGTCATAACAGTCCAGTCTTACATGCACAGCATACATAAATACTATGAGCAAAATCACACAGGAATAACCTTCAAAGAGGAAAAGAAGAAACGATTCAGGTGATTGAAGAATTTACTTTTTCAATACCTTGATACAGATACTAAAAAAATACCACAAAGCCAAGTATTGTGATACTAATTCCTCCGAAACAAAGGACAACCATCAGTACATGAGAGAAGTTCAGCTAAGCCTGAAATGGAATTAAAGCATTATACTTTTTTTTAAATTAAATACCCCTTGGAGTCACTCACAACCCCCACAGAAAAACAAAACCACCAGCTATTCGCATCCAGTTGGTAAATACAGCCCCCTGCTGCACAAAATACAGAACCTGGGACGCAGGTACCTTCCTGCCACGTGCTCCATGAGCTGTCTGTAAATTACTGCGTACTCCCTCAATCACATGCGAAATTCTGACGGCAAAAAGATAACAAAAGAAATTCAGTTTTCTCACAACTCCCCTACTCCAGTAAACAGAAAATGGGAAGATTCTGAATGGGCAGGCATTAAGCAGCCCACCCACTGTAGGATATTTAGGGGTGGTGTAGATGCTGTGCTTGGAACTGGAGTAGCTGTGCTGTCTGTTGCATTGCCCTCAGATCCAGGGACCTTTTTTATCTTTTGAAGGTACTGGATAGTGTTGAACAAGGCCCTGTATGCATAGGCCAAACCCCAGCACGTTGCCATGATTTGTCCATCGCTGGTATGACCAGAATGACAGCACACCTCACTTAGTGTTTTACTAATTTTTCTGGGTTTTGCAGTTGTTCAGGGGTGAAATTCCAAAGCACTGGAGGGGCCCACTGGCCT
>WYDI02035857.1:0-24795 GCA_009867235.2 Psittacus erithacus | reverse complement strand
GTGGAAGGGGTCCCTGCCCGTGGCAGGGGTTGGAGCTGGAGGAGCTTTGAGGTCCCTTCAACCCAAACCAGTCTGGGACTCTATGATTTGAGAACAGGTGGTCATGGGATTAGGATTAAATACCAGGTTAGACGAGCATGTGTAGTCTTTGACACCCAAACTCTGGTTTCCATTTTAGGTATAAACATTAGGATAAACATTTGGTCTTTTTCCTGCACCGAGCATTTTGTTATAAGTCAGGGGCTGCAAGTGCCAAAAGATCGCATGTTGGAGAAAATAAGTACAAGAAACTTTTCACCTTCCCAGCAGTGCAATTGCAGCATTCGTTTCCTCCCTTGTCATTGGGTTTTTGAAGTGGTACAAAGGCGCATCCTTCAGTCTAGGGCTATGTGAAATCATTGTTTTCTTGAGGAACTGGAAAATGGCTTAAGGGTGTTTGCTGTAGCTGTGTAGGTTCATTCCAAGTATCTGGGAGGGTGGGGAAGGCACCTCCCAATCTGCTTAGAGCTGCCCCATGATGTGGATTTCATTGACAGAAATGAGGTTTTAAGCTACTTCTGGTGAAGCTTTGAAGCCAGCCCCCGGGCATTGCCCTGGGGAATTCTGCATCTCTAATGTGGACTAAATAGGCCTGGTTTGCATAGACGAACACTTCTGGTTTAATGAAAAGTTCAGGTGGGATTGAAAAGCCCTGAATCAGCTCTTCGGGAGGGTGCTTGCCACTTGACTTAAAGAGGCAAATGACAGTCGATATTCGGAAGAGACTGTGACTTCTTCTTGATTAATCTTTCAAGGTGTGTGCCTTCCTTTCCTACCCCAAGGGAAGGAGCAGCAGCTTTCTGCGCATGGTGCAGTGATACACAGCGTGGGGACCACACTCTGATTTCCTCTCACTTCCCAACTCTGATTAAAAGAACAAGCTGCTTTGTTTCGGTAGATTTTTATCTCATGTTTGTTAACATGTTTTAACTAATGAGATAGAAGAAAACATCTATTTTCCTATCAGAGCCAAGGCTTTGTGGCTTAGCTCCTGGCTTTGATTACAAGATACGCTCTGGCTGGGTAATTCCTGTGCAAGGAAAATCTAACAGCAATTTGCAGATCTGCTTTGAGTGTAAGACCTTTAGGGGACGAGTAATGTAACAAAAGGAAAACCAGGTTAACTAAACACGCTGCCTTTCTGGCTCCTCATCCATGCTAATCTGTTCTCCCCTTTGTATTCTGTCTTGGTGTGCAATAACTTTCCAGACAGGAAAAGTATTTTTCTTGCTATCTTTAATGCATTTTCAGTGACTGTGAGCAAGTGCATATATGAAAATCATTCCCTGGTTTATCGCACCCCCCATATCTGAGGCTCTGGCTTACCTTTCTGGCAGGAGTTTTAGAAATGCTTTCTCTTGAGACCATTTAGGTATTACACTCATCTGGCAGATGAGGAAACAGAGGTGCAAGGAAATTCAGTGCTTTGCCTGAGGTTCTTGACATGGAAATTGGAGCTGGCACACAACAGTGACAAAGTCAAATCTATCTTGAGCAAGGTCACAGGCATGGGTAGACATAATAGGTATTTTAAGAAAGACATGGTTTTCACAGCTTCTTTGCTATTAAAAGTTTATGTGGTATTAATCTCCAGTAAATTCAGGAGAGGCATTCAATCTAGCATCTCCTTTATGGGGTTTCTCTTATTTGTAATTTGTTTTACGGATTCTGTAGTACTTAGCAACAGGGGGAAAATAAACCCATTTGAAACAGACAATTAACCAAGGTCACTGGGGCAGGGAAGCTAGAATTATTCAAGAAACAAGTATTGCGGATGCCACCCTGGGGATAATATTCAGCAAGGTATGCTGCTGTGGGCTGAAATGCTGTTCCTCTGTAGAAATGCTATTACATTCTCATGAAAGGCATCCAGCTTTTATCTGCCCGAGCCATTACGCAGGCAGTGAAGGGGAGCTGAGAGCATGGCTCCTGCCTGACTCCCCATCTGCATGTAGATGCCCCGCTGCAGGAGGCAGAAGCAGTTTATGTTTCTCCTTTGGAGATGTGCTTCATTGTGTGACATTAGTTTTGAGGCTTTTGTGATGCTAAAGAGGGATTCTTCTTCAGGGACTGTAGTGACAGGACAAGCCGTGATGGGTTTGAATTTAAACAGGGGAGATTTAGGTTGGATATAAGGGAGAAATTCCTTACTGTGAGGGTGCTGAGGCACTGGCACAGGGTGCCCAGAGAAGCTGTGGCTGCCCCATCCCTGGCAGTGCTCAAGGCCAGGTTGGATGGGGCTTGAAGCAACCTGCCCTAGTGGAGAGAATCCCTGCCCATGGCAGGGGTTGGAACTGGATGAGCTTTAAGGTCCCTTCCAACCCAGACCAGCCTGGGATTCTATGTTTTCCTCTAATGATTCAGCATTGTATCTAGTATTAGGTGGCACACACCACCTTTCTGAGAACTCCGGCTAATATGATGCCCTTTCAGTCATGGCATCAGCTACCTACTGATTAATTCTGGCCTCACTGCTGCCTGGCTTGCAGCACTCTGTCAGGAAAAGGTGAGCCCATTAAAAGGATTATTCTCTTCTCAGTCTTCTTAAAGAAGAAAAATGCCCTCAGGGGCTACAGCTGTATTACTGCACACAAGTGGTCTATGACACCTGTTAGCAATGCACAGCTTTGCCAACCCCATGGGAATCAAGACTTCTTCAGAAGTTAAATTTCCAGCTGGAGCTGCCTTCAGTAGATTCAATACCCAATTCTCAACAGGGAAGTGAGATCTATTACAATTTTAAGCGGGGAAGACTCACAGTGGAGAGGAAACATAAGAGCTTTTTCTAGGTCTGAGTAAAGAGAGGTAGACAGCATTAGCAATGCAAGACACAACTCCAGAAGTCACTTTCCTCATTGATCTGCACTTGACAATCTTCAGAAATCATCCCAGGGAGCATCTACTCATTCACTGCCTTGCCTGAGATCTACAGTTTGAGGGGATGGCTTTTCATAAGCAGAAAGGAATGAATTAGTAGAGTGATCTTCTGCTACCTCTTGGTTTTGTTATCTGAGGTTTTATATGAGAATTCCCAAAACCTTTTCCATTCAGAGCAGGAACATCAGGAAATCCAGGCAGGGCCCTTTTTTTCTTTTGCTCAATAGCTCTGAGGTGTCCAAGCAAGCACAACCACTCGCTTTTGTGAGTGCAACATACTGTCTGATGGCACATGGATACAGACCCTGCCCAATGCAGCCACTGACAGGAAATGCTAGAACACATTTAAAATAACAGAGGACAGTAAAAGTGAGCCAAGACATGTTATAGAAAAATACCTCATCTGTGATACTCCACTAAACAATAGCAAATTTTAAGGCCCTGCCCATCAAATGGCCACCAAAGGAGAAATCTCCATTATGCAGAGAGTCATATTTTGCTGGCTTGACTTTTATATATACAGGCAATCAATAAATCTTTGAACAGACTTTTTTCAGATATCACACAAGTGTTCTGTTCTTCCATAGCCAAACCCCTAATGATCCCTGGAATCTCAACTTTGCCCTCTAAATCAACACTAGTGCAAAACATAGGCAAAGAGTAAGCACTCCCCATACTTTTCTGCAAACTCCCCTCCTAGGAAGGCATATTCAGTTTTAGTTAACTACAGAAGCACAGCAGTGCACATCATACCAGGTTATTTCCTATTCTAGGACTGGGTTCAGCCCTCCGTTCTTTGTGCCCTAAATTTAATTTCCACCTTTGTTCATAGAATTAGAATGAAAAAGAGTAAGTCATCAAGGATATCATCACTTCCCCTCTTTTTTTGCACTATGTGGCTCAGTTTTGTCAAGGAAGCCATTTGTATAGTAGAGAAGAACAAGACAGATAATGTACGATAATATGCAACAATATCTAAAAGCTTACATTATTGTGGTCAATTATATTATTTTGTCCTACCTTCCATTATGATCTTCTTTTATGCATTTTAATTATTTCCAACAACCACTAATGAGGTCAGAGACCATAAAAAGGAAAAAAGTCAGTGCATACAAGGCTCCCTAAAAGACAGGTCAGTCTTTTAGACTAGAATGGGTTTAAAAGGGAGCTTTCCACTCCATCTCTGCAACAGAAGCCTCTCCCTTCTCTTTCTTCTAACGAGCACATTCACATAATTGTTCGGATTTCTTCTCGCCATTACTCTGGCTACATGAAACTTCGTTATGAAAAGAAAGATATGTTCTACCTTTGCACTGAGAGCAATGCTTGATAGCTTAAAAACACCCAATTCCTTTCTTCTGCCACTCTCTCTATCCACTTGCACTTCGCACACATCGCTTTTTTATCCCACCTTTTTAAAGGACTGCCAGCTATCACAGATCTGTTCTGTTTACTTTATCAATGCTGGTGAGAACATGTATCACATTTCAGGAAAAAAAAGGGGAAAGAGGGGGACCTGGTAGTTAAGTGATACAGAGGAGAGTGGGGAGGGGAAACGGCAGCCATGCAACACTGCCCTGAAGCAACAAAACTTCCAAAATCTCTTTTCCATGGCTGGCAAGGGTAGTATTTTGCACAAGGCTGGTTTTCTGGTGTCTAGCAGGAAGCTTATGCTGTAATTCCAGTGAGAAGCTAAGTCAGCAACTAGCAGGAACATCTGTCTGTCTCTTACAACTAACTACCTATATTCACAAAGCTTACTGCACCTTATGATGTTTAGTACTTCTATCCCTCTCTGATTCTTAACAAATCAGTCGCCCAAGCAAAAGTTATTTTGGAAGAAAAAGAGACAGCACAATCACATATCTGTTACACAATATACCTTTACACAGATACAGAAGCAACAGACTGGCTGTTCTATTAATTCCCATCAGGCAACACAAGCTAGCATGAAGAATTGCAAGACCCTTCCACATACAGGTACACTGCACCTTTGCTTGGGTGAGTATACAACACCTTAACTAACCTCAGTGCATGAGGGTGTAGTTTATGCAAAAGCATGAACTGTGGTATAGTCAAGGGGAGGCTGTAATTAATACTTTACACTGTGCTGCAACCAGAACAGCCCAGCATTTTCCTGTTCACCTTAATAGCAATGTTTCTGGATAGCCAGCTTTGTAAGGATTTATTTTCTTTAACAGACATATCATAAGAGCGTTACCCACTAGCAAAAATATACCCACACTGCCAGGCTTAATTCTAATTTTGCACTGGCATCCACTAATAGCATGATCAACTAAGGAAAAGCCCTGCACCTATAAATAAGTCACCCAGGTTCTTTAACAGCCTTCTCCTTTCTTGGTTTCAGTTATCTTCAGCCTGTCCCAGACTGCCACTTCTATTTGATGTTAAGGATCTTTTAATGTATGACCTAGTGACTTTCAGTACTTCATTTTTGGCGTTAAGCAACCATTACCCAAAATATAAGTAGTTACCGGTATTTCCAGATCAGAGTAGCTTAGCATCATTAAAAGGGGAGCATCTTGTAATTCTTGTAATATGAGTGAGTTTTACTTAGTTTCATATTTGTTTATGGCTTAAATATATACATGTAGAAACATCCTATGGATATAAGCTACTTAGTAATTGAAATGACTTGGACCCACTGCAGAAGCACTTTTGAAAGCTGCTCGACAAAAGAATATCTCACACATGTGAATATGATGAGGACTGCTAGTATAGAGTCTCACACTACCCTGTCAGGATAAGAGAAAATACAGATGGAAACTGTGCATTTCTATCCATTGAAACAGAATCAACTAGGTTGGAAAAGACCCTTAAGATCATCATATACAGTTTCTTACTACTCAGAGCACCACTGACTTTGTAAGCAAACATGTATTTTGAGTTTGGAATTTTCTAGGGAATTACTGCACTCCTTATTCCGATATAAGGAAAAGTGTTTGGGCTGTCCAGTGTACACCCTTCACTGAGACATCTGTTACAAACACAGCAATATGAGGTGCTATGTTAAATAGCTGCACAGGCTTCAAACTGCCTGCGTTCCCATCCAAGTGTTCCCACTCAGAAACTGCTAAAGCCACTCAAACAGCTGCCAAAAAAAAGCTGCAACTGATTCTCTAATTGCAACACTGGTGCAACAGGGTACCAATGTGTAAACTTGATCTGTTAACTCACATGATCAGCCCTTGAACAGCCTTTCCTAGTCACCAGCACTGCTGTCCTGTGTAAAATGAACAAGCTCATTTAATATTTTACTGAGTTAATTCAGGTGCAGAAATAATCTCCTACACACACTTCCTTCATCATGGAGGTAAGGCAGACTCAAATCTGTGAATAATTATTGTTGCCTAAATTATGGCTGCATATACTGCAAAGAGATAACTACAGAAGCCCAATTAGTCCACTCATGATTTCACTGTGAGAAACCTGTTTATTTTTGGAAGCAAGACTCTGCTTTCCAGAGTACATAAGCATTATCTTAAAGATAGAACTAAACCAAACACCCATTGCAACAAATACCCCTCATTGACATAGTGATCTAGAAGTTACTAGCTAATTGAAAAGCTGACTACATTCCTGATAAGTCCACTTGAATATGAATCACATCTTGTCCTCTAATTATCAACTAAGCTATGAAGTTCTGACCTCAGAAGTCACAGCCACCTCTGGTGTAAGCATCCCTGATTGCTCAAGCATGATGCCAATTTGCGAGTAAATTCTTGGTGAGTGAACACAAGGTTCTCAGGGGGAAGCCTGAAATATCTAGATATTAACTATTTATAAGCAGGATGTGAAGTAAAACGGTGGCCCTGTGCGAGGATGAGCTGTGTCTTCAGAAACCAGGCTGAGGGTAAGGAGGGGATGTCAGAAAATGTATGCTCAAATCTCTGCACCAGAAGGAAGGCAAGCAGAAAAAAGCCTGGGATTAGAAGTATCAAGGGGTCTAAAGGTTCAAATAGGCTTGCAGACCCTGATTAGTCCTGCCTAACTGATCTCAAAGATCTCTGCCTAGTAATCAGAGGGACAAATAGGAGACTACTCCAGGGGTGAGTTGAGTCAGGACGCTAAGACAGGCACTTCCAGTCACTTGGAGATACCTGTCCAATCACTGTGAAGGGCCCTCGTTAGCTAATGCAGGTGCCTCAAATCAAATGGTGTTGAAGAGTGGTATTTTCGAGAACAGCTAGATCAGTGCTTCCATAGCACTAATGTGTTTTGTGATCAGCACAAATGATCCTAGTGCAGCATAGAAGGGATAGCTCAGTAACCCCACATTATGGTAATTACAGTAGTAAATTGGAAAAGACAAAGGGAATCACACTTGTGTTTAGTGTTGCCATGCTGTGACAAGGCTGGAGCAGCAAGGAAAAAAAGAGTTCTTTTCATAAAATGGAATAAGGTTTTTTCCACCCTTTTTTTTCATGCATAGCAGATCCATTTTATCCTATGTATTCTATAGCCCTGTTCTCCAGCGTTGTTTTCTTTTCTATACCACATGCCCTTTCACCTCATACCATAAAGTCTGCTACACATGAAAACACTAATCTAGGTACTTAATGTACTACTTCCCCCACAGTCCCACCTCAGAAGGAATGGGAAGAATAAGTGTAACATTAGAGCCAGCATAAAAGATGATATAAAGTACAACAGCATCCCTGCAAATCAGTCAGTTCAACTTACCCACCAATGAATCAAAAAGCTCCCACGTAAAAGACATTAACCTGTCAAACAGGGAAGGTTTTTCTTCCTCACACAACAGGTGATACTGACATTGGATTATTTCTTCCCTCTATGGACATCTTGCTCCCTTGCTATCAAATTTTTATCTTCCTGCAAAGGGCAACTTCTAGCATTATAGCGTATTTTCTGCTAAACTGCATTTATTTAAACCAGCTGCCTCAAGGATAAAGAAAACCTCCCAGTGTCTCCTCCCTTCCCCCAGAAGGTGTGCCATCAGTTCCCACCACAGAACTAATCTGTTACCTGAGGAAACCAGCTAGCCCTAACCCTCTTAAACAGGTAATTTATCTTACCACAGCCCCAATTTCTATTGACATTACATGTCACAGACTTGTGCTGGTGGCAACACAGGGTACCCAAGAGGCCCCGTAAGCACACAGTACCCATTTGGTAGGACAGAGCAGACTTGAAAAGGTTCAAGCCAGACTGCCCAGGCTTATTTGTTTCAATAAAAATGCAGAGAGAAGTTCTAGCATCTCCTCTGTCCTTTGTTCAAAGGAGCTGATTTTTCCCTGCTAGTTAAAATTCTTAATCAGGCTGTCCTTTCATTACTACTTTTGGATTGTGTTCTGTAAATTCTATTAGGTGCTTGTTTATTCAAAACACCCACCATCTCTCTAAGCCTCCCTTTGTAACAAGCTGCCAGCCTGTCTCTCTGTTCAGCCGATTCCCATTATCTGGGCTCCCCGTCATCTGAATATATTTAGTCTCACCCAAGTAGTTTTGATTATCAAGGTTCTACTACAGCCTAATTAGTGACATTTTTATTACTAATTTGTCACTCAGACACTTTGAGTCACATTAAAAATCCCTGCCAGCTTCTCTGGCATTGCCGAGTGCCTGCAGCCTCCTGCTTTTCACACAAGATCAACTAAGCATTTTTAGTTTGCTGGATCCTTGGGAGACTTTTAAAGAAACATTAGGAAAATAGGCTCAAGTAGAAAGAACCAAAGAAGCTGTGAATGCTCCATCCCTGGCAGTGCTCAAGGCCAACAAGAGTCTTGGGTGACGTGGTCTAGTATGAAGTGTCCCTGTCCATGGCAGGGGCATGGAACCACATGATTTTAAGGTCCTTTCCAACCCTAACCTTTATGATTCTATGATACAGCCTAAGTCACTGGTATGTAGTATTTAATCTCTTGGACACCACCAGAATACCACTGAAAAAGACAAAAAAACCCCAACACTTAAGGCCTTTATATCCTTTCTCGTTTGTTTCCAAAAGGTATGGAAGTAGTTAAATCAGGACACTCACACTCAACTTATCAGTGAGTGGCAACTCTGTGGTGGATCCCCACAGTACTATATTTGCAGTTGGCTGTGCTGTACAAGTCTCTGAGGAGCTGTGAGAGTGCACCGAAACAAACAGGAGAGGTGAGGCTGGACTTGGTTAAAGTCTGCTAAGCTCCAACTGAAACTCAGCCCCATGTATCTGGAGTCAATACAGACACTGGAAGAAAACACCCCTTGTTTGCATCCTTCTCAACCTTTTCATAGTACGTCCTTTCAATTGAATGGAAGATGAGGTTTACACCCATATGTTCCAGAAGGGAACACGTTGCTCACACTGGCCAAACCCAGGCTGCATCACTGCACCTGCCTTCACCAAGCTCTGAATTTAAGAGATACTATCATACAACCATAGAATAGTTTGGGTTGGAAGGGACCTTCAAAGCTCATCTAGTCCAACCCACCTGCAATGAGCCATGACATGTTCAACTAGACCAGGTTGTTCAGAACTCCATCCAGCCTGGCCTTGTGTGTCTCCATGGATGGTGCATCCTCCATCTCTCTGGGCAACCTTTGCCAGCATTTTACCACTCTCACGGTAAAAAACATGAGATTTAAAGTCAAGGTGTAAGCCTTCCAGGACACCACGCATTGGTGAAGGGAGATGATTTCTGGAGACATGGTACAACTAAAAAATGGTATTTAAAGTTGCTAACTCAATATTACACTTCGTTCAAACACAGTCTCTCCTGGACTTTAGAGTGCAACCATACATCCCTTACAAAGGGTTAATAAACAACAGTAATATGCATCTTATAGCCACAAGCAATATGTTTTATAACTGTTAATTACATAGATAGCTGCTAGTATAAATAGTTCTGAAGCAATCCATTAAGCAGATGGCTTTTAGCAAATCAGAATTTATTACTCTTTTATGAGCTACTTATAAAAATATAGCTTTCAGATGAAGAATGCGAAACAGCTGAAGCAGTTGTCCATATCTGGTTTCCATTACAGCATCTTTGAGGATAGGGAGAGAGAAGGAATAAACTGTCATATTAACTTTACAGACAGCTCATCTTCCCGGGGAAGGGCAACTCTCACTTAGACTTCCACTGCAAAGGAGTGCAATCAGATCTATTAGCAAGGGCAGTGAAGGCAGCAGAGGATGACACTTCTCCTTTCTGAAACTGATGAAGTCAAAGAAACAACTGTTGTTGATATGAGTAGGATCAGGACTTCTGTCTTAAGTGCCTATGGCTGCACATACAACATAATGATAAAAACCATCTAAGTGTCTTGGTATTACACATGAGTTTGTTACTTACTTCCTTGTCAATCTACTGAAAAGCATCAAGATACAGAACAAGACAAATGTAATTTATTTGTAGCCCAAGACATCAACACTTGTGCTCACATTGCTAAAGATTCTACATTAGAGATTTTGACAAGGTAAACATGGCAGCCTGCACTTTCAGCACAGGAGCACAGGAGAGGGTTAACTTTCAAACATGTCAATAAAATCCATTTTCATAAGTCTTATGGGCTAAATAATACCAGTGGGCAATGAACTGGAATTCATACTCACTTGGAACTTAGCTTAAACTCCAACAGAAAGTTGGCAGATTAAAAATCCCTCCGAGACTGAAAATGGCTCCTAATATTTGGGATTCATTTTACTGCATTCTTCCAAAGAATACTTACCCAAGGAAAGCATTACCTGGGAGGGTGCTGCTGTCTGGGCTTTGCCTGTGTGAGTTTTGTTAAAAACTAAGACTCTTCCCCCTTGTAGGTTTGTGATTTATTCTCCTATACAAACTGACACCCAGAATGGCATGGCAGCTCATCACCCACACACAGTCCATCATAATTTAAAGGAGATAGACCAAGATTTAATGAAGTCAAAGAAAAGCTAACCAATGGTTTCAACACTTGACAGTGTTTTGTCAACAAGTGTCCAAAGAAGATTTATCCACCTTTACTCTCCAAACATTAATAAATCATACCAAAAAAGAAAATGACAGCATTCAGTGTGCACTGCCAAGTAGCCATACACAACCTTCACAGCTGATGAAGGCTTTTGGCCTCTTGCCTTACCATACACAAAAGTCTCCATGTAAGTCTTGGAAGCATAAACTCTGATAACTGTTTGAATAGTTTTCAAGAACCATCATGCACAAAAAGACCGCTTGCTCGGTATGGATACTCACAACAGGGTCTTTTCCCAGCTTCCATTTCTAAATGAGGAAAAGAAAGTCTGGGAATCTCAGCTAGATGAACATGTATTTTCACGATTTGGGTAAGATTTTCCAAAGGACTGAAGGTGATGAAACTTACCAGTTATAAATGGCACAACTTTTACAGGCTACTTTGAAAAAGCATTCATTACACTTAATGCATGCTTGGATATATTACTACTACAATGTTTCTCTCAGAATGCTCAAATATGCCATATACTCCCCCCCTGCCCCGAAATACAGTGTGTCAGTCTTCCCATTCAGATTCTTTCTCAGCTGCTTCTAGCACGAATGTAGAATGCCTTTTCTAAACCAAATAATCCTGTGCTACAGCACTCCCAATAGATTGAAACAACATTCTGAAAATGCAGTTGGTTTAATACAAGTAAATGAATGGCTGCTTCTCAGTCCCTGGTGGACCCAGGGACAATTTGTTCATTTCAAATACTGAGTGAACTGGAAGATATCCCAGAAACAGTTTAACATTCATGTCATCACAGTACTGGTTGCTCAGAACACATATGTTTGGAACTTGGCTGTAGTACCAGATGCTTCTTTCTACTGTTTCCCTCAGCATCTGGAAACATTTAGCACTTCAGAGAGATCACAGACAAGAGATATATTGCAGTATGATTTCAAAAACAATTGTGATTCTGGCAGAGGTTTCCAAAGAGAAAATGATGTACGATGTGAGAACCAGAAACACCTCTAGACCTAGAAAAAGCTCTTAAGTGACCGTCTGTGGAAACACACAGCTAGACAATCACTTAACCATGTTTGGAGAGAGGAAAAGTTCTTCCACAGAGATGTAAGGGAAGTACTCAATACCCTGATGTAAGTCTATGTCCCACTTTCATATCTGACTTTTTCTAGATTCCCTTGGGGAAAGGTCAACAGCTCCTAAGTGACTGTAGAAAAAGAAATCACTGCAGCTCCCAAAGCAGCAGAGACTGAACTTACATCTGACCTCTCCACACAGAAGAAAAGTGAAAACGGGAAATATACTTGGCTTCCCCAGCCAAAGCTCAAAGATCTTCAGCCTGTATCAGAGTGGGTTTGTCTCTAAACAGAGCATTGTTTCTTCATTCTCTGTAATTCTGAAGACTTTGTCATGAAATCACCAAATTCACTGATATCCTCTATCTACTGTTGTGTAAGACACACTTCTACCTCCCACCTGAACATCTACAGTGGTCTTGCAGTCACAGTAAGAAAAGGAACATCCACACAAGTTCTTCTTTTTCAGGTCAACAACTGTGTCTATGAATGAAGAAAAACACATTATTAAGCCTGAGTTGATCCAAACCACACTAATTCACAGGAAACAGTGATATTATTCTTTTTTAATACAATGCTAGGCAAAGTATTGCAAATAAATTAGGAATAAGACCAACAGGCTTAAAAACACCCCCAAACCATTCCAAACAAAATCTTTTGTAGTTTCTTTTTAGCAATGCATTCAGTTGGCAGGCAATGACTGTGCCATTCTTCTGGAGCTGGGAATGAGATGCATACTTCTTTACTACAGTCAAACACAACACAATATAAATCAAATTTGTTGCCCCAAAGTGTCTTCAAGATCCTTTTCCCCCAACCTTTTACAGCTAGTGAGATGGGTTATAAACTACAGCATCCTGCACTGCCTTGATAAAGAAGTGCCCTAGACAATGTGATGCTACGGCATCAGCAGGGACAAAAGGTTCAACATGCAGTTACTCATGTTATTTTAAGTAGTCCCAGAAGGGATAAGACAGCACAGTTTTAAAATACGTATAATAAAAAAAGAAAAGAAATAACTGAAGTTTGCTGCTGTGACTTGCAGCAAACTTCAAGAAATTTTGCACACATCTAAACTTAATACCTAAATGAGAACAGCAGCAGCATGAACTTGCAATATGCAAGAAAACTCTTTTAGTAAGGATTTATTATGCTAATAACATTAGAGTCTACCTATTGTCCTCCACACTTTGAAGAAGGACATTGCATATGTATATTTAAATTGCCAGAGATGAACAGTGGGTCACAAATACAACTTACAACGTTGAACTGCATCAGCCAAATTGATAGTGCATTTATTATGTCTACTCTTTCTTATACATTTTTGCATAGTCAGTTCTGCTGCCAAAGCATTTCTGGAAGGTGAATGCAACAGATAGGAAGTACTAAAATCACTGAATGAAATACGACTGATGCATTAATGCTCACTCAAATCTATAGATCTAAGGAAAAAGCAAAGAAATTCAATGCATGATTTAGAAGTAAGCTTAAATACTAAACTGATCCTAAATTCACTGAGGAAAGCAAACTTCACAAATCACTGCCAACAGCATTAGCAATCTCCCTCCCAGACAAAAGGTCAACTTCAGATGCCCCCTTGTTAATATGTATCTGGGTTTTACAAAGTTCTAATGAGTGTTGCTCTATGACAGAGGCCTACAAAAAACAGAGGTGCCCAATGAAAATGACAACTAAGACAAGTTCAGAATTAAATGATAGCTTTGCAGTTTCCAGAGCCTTACCCTCATTGTCCTTCCCCTGTTGTTAAATAAAAAAAGGAAGATTTGAGAGGGCTAGTGGAAAAGACTTAAAGAAGACAGATAACACTGAGACTAAATAAAGCAGATTGACTATACATATAAGATGCCACAAAATTCACTTGCCTCTTGGGGTTGGTTTTTTTTTCAGTAAACTGGCCAAGGAAAGACAAGAGAAAATAACCTCACATTTCTTTTGAAATTATCTGGACCATATATTACACTTACAGCACTTTGATTTATACCTCAAAAGACTTTGAAGGCATTTTAACTACCTTAACCCTGTATTAAACAGGAGTTGTGTTGTTTTGTTGAACCATATCTTTTCACAGGCTAAATAACTTACTCAGAACTCAAAGTAAAACTTTTAAGACTATCTTAAGTACAGAATTGGCATAGCCCCAAGTTACTTTTAAGTCATTGTGACAGCCTGTAACAAGTTCATGCTTTCTCTTAGGCCACTTCTGTTGCCCAATACCACAATCTAAATGCAACTTGAGCTTCTACAATTCTTTCACTTCGAAACATTTGGGGCCTCTTCAAAGACCTGCGAAGTCCAATCAGTGCCTCTCTGCCTGTTCCTCCTTGAATGAAACACATTTCAAAAGTGATGTTCTAGACCTCACCATCCGGCCTAACCTGATTATCAAATATTCATAGCTTATTACACCTCACAGACACCAAGCTAACACTATGGACTACTGGAAGCTAGGAGCTAATGCAAAGTATTTGATGCAGCCAATGCTATGAAGGTTGCAAGACAAGTGCATGTTTATAAATAAGCAAAAACCTGTTAGTTGCTGAACAACTCAGACTGCCAGAAATAGAAGTGTTAAGGAGCAAGACCCTGAGCTGGGTTTGAAGTTCAAAGGAGCTGAGATTTTTCAAAAGAAATTTCAAGAGAATAATACTCATACCCTGCAGCACCGAATTACTTCAGTACTAACGCAGCTTACACTGAACCGGCACTCATTCTTGTGGTCACGCCTTAGCCAGGACATCAGAGCTAAACGTTATTTCAGTGAAAACAGGAGCAGGCCCTTTCTAAAGAAAGAATTTTATGAAGGTTTGAGCCAAATTGATTCAAAGTAACTGAGAGAATATTGACATCAAGAGCCTCTACATCAGGCTCCAAGTTAACAGAGCTTCCAACAATGGAAACTTACAATAAAACACTTCTAAACATTCCTGCTATATCTGAGGTCAATGGAATTTTTGGTTTTATGTGCTAAGTGTTTGACTCATGTAAATACAGGCAACTGAATCAAGATCAACAGAGCTTCATTCATTTACACAAGCAAATCTTTAGTGCAGTCAGAAATCAACCGAAAAACCAACCAATACTACAAAGTGCTAATATGGAGCTGTTCAGCTAATACGGGTGTTAAACAGTTGAACATCCAAGCTCTGTCCCATACGCTAACTTGTTTATGGCAGAGAAAACAAACTAAAATAAATTCAGAAAATCCTCAAGTCACTCTTGCAATTTGTCATGCTCAGATAATAGAATTAATACCACACACAGCTCTTTTGGCTCATCGCAACAAGACACAGTTCACACAAAATCCAGCAAACCATGCCAAATTCCTGACCACTTGCTTTTGGTATGTAAAGTGCAAGAATGACCCCAGTGAAGTCATCAGGCTTAACTGTTTATTTGGTACCTATAAGAACTACTTTCTTCTCACTCAATCTCTTAGTGGCTCCAACTAGGTAAAGTAAGGAGCCCAGACCTCCATTAACTCCTGAAATACCTTGGTCTTTGCTAGGAATAAACAACACTCATGATCCCAAAGTCAAACAAAACACATCTGCATGTGTTTCTCGTAGACAACATTTTGAACAACATAAAGCCAAAATACATTAAAGCAGCTTAGAAGCAGTGTTGCTACAGAAGGTAGCTAACAAAACCAAAAAGGATCACAGAGAAAGTCTTTGACACAAGTCCATCAGTCAATTTACCACTTATGCGATGTTGTGTGGCAAGCTATCTAACTACACATAAAAAACCCCATAATATCACTCTGCTGTTTTCAGAATGTAAATGCATATACTGTTTTAATAACACATGTATGTCATGTTAAAATCTAACAAATCAAACAGCCAACCTTTACAAAAGAGCAGAGAGAATGAGAAGAGAAAAAAAGTGAGCTATTTAGTGACTTACAGTAATTTAAACTTCAACTTTTATACTTGATAATATGGTGAGAACAGGACAGTACGTAAACTGTTTGCATGAGAAAGCCAGCAATCCAACATCCATATTCTCAAACTACTGCCGCTGTTCCTTCGGACATTGGATACAGCAAAGGATGCATGCTCCATTCAGTCAAGTAAGCAATAAATACAAGCATAGTCTCAATTTGTTACAGGAGAGTTAAACTGTTCACTGGCTGGGTTGCTCATTATTGCAATCATGGTAATAAAGTAATCAAAACTTCAAATTCAAAGGCTGGAAACATAACTACCTTTAGCAAAACTAAAAAGCCGAGATCCACGTTTAAAAAACGATTACCATTTGAAATAACCGCTGGACCAAGATTAATGGCAAGGTGTTTGTGCCAATACGGGGCTTTCTTGTCTCCCCTGAGTGAGGGAAAAAGAAAGAGTGGCTATCACAGTCAGCAAGAAGACCCTGATGCCAGGAACCCTAGATAACATCCATCTTTTACATGACCTTATATCTTCACCATAGCAGTGGATTCACGGTAAGCTTTAGCTATGAAAATAATACTTTGCCCTGTAGTAACTCCCAGAGAAACAATCTTTTTAAACACTTGTCTGGTAGCTTGAGGCAGCAAAAATCCAAGTGTTCCTTTTATGGGATTAAGAGCCTGCTGTCATAAGTTTTACTTACACTAACCTCATGCATTCACTCCTGCTCCCTGGTCTCATTCCCAAGGCCATTTCTCTTGTTGGATCACTAACAAAATGAGCTATTAATCATCTTTTTTTTTTTGTTCCTATTGACTTACACTTCCCTTTCTGCTTGGGATGCTCTAAAGTAGCCTCCTGACAGTATTTTTCAAAGCTCCTTCTTTCAACTGTCCTCTGGGAAACATCAGGGTAACCAGATATATAGTACGATGCTATCAAAGGCTTCTATATAGCAAATCTTGCGACAATAGAACTCCCCTAATGGGATTTGCGTCCCAACTCAATAGCAAAAAAAACACTGAAATAACCTCTTTTTTTTTTTTCCCTTGTGTTGTAATCACCTATTATGCTTTTCACTGGTACTTCAAAGTAATCCTCTATTGTTCTGTTCCTCTGAACTTCAGCTCAGCAGGGTTCAGCTTTTCAAAGCATCACGGAGAGGGATCTTAATTACCCATTTTCTCAATTTCTCAAACAAAAATCTCAAATCCATTCAACAACCGGAATTCCTTTCAGATCTCAGAATTTCCTGTTGCTGGATTTGTAGAGAATTAAAATCAACAACAAAATAAAATGCAGCCTACTATGCCTCAAATTTTATCTAAAGACCCTATTCTATCAACAGCTTCTACTATGCTGAGGGAACCTGAACTGTGCAAAAGGCCTAGAAATCAGCTTTGTTCTCAGCTTTGTCAGTAACTGTCTAAAAGTCTGCAAAAGTCTATGAAAGCTACTTTTCAGAATGTCCACACACCTAGGCTGCTTCTCAAGAGCCCTGATTCTGAACCAGAAAGGCACTAACATGTCACACATGGGAGAAATTTACCATCCCTCTGGAGTTTTAAGATTAGGTTGATAAAGATAAGTGAAAACCTGCAATTGATCACTGAAAAGCTGGTAGAGGTCAAGATTATTCACTGAGTCATGGGCAAAGCTTGGTCTTGAAAACTCTCTCCCCAAAATCATTGCTACTGCAAACTATTGTGCATCCTGAGATCCAGATACTACCTCACTTCCAAGCTTAAAGCATGGTCTAGCCAGCATCAACCAGGGCCAAATTTTCTCGTTCCTAATGCATGTTATAGATTCCTTACCCTCAAGAACCCTTGAAATAACTTCTCTCAGACCCCTGCAGTTGAAGGACATTAACTCACTCCATGCAGTCCAAGAACAGGCACACCACCACAAGCAAATGTTTAAATTGAGTTCCTAGATACAAACTAGAAATTATATTCCTATTTTGATTCAAATATGGAAAAATGAACTTCATTGTTGACTTATCAGGAGTCTAACATTACTTATGGGAGAACAGAGCAGTTTAGCTGAGGCCAGCAGTAAGAGTTACTGCTAGTCTGGATGCCTACTGGGAAGTGCAATAAAGCATGCACGTCCATGCGACATCCCAATCACCATTTTTATGAACATTTTCCTATTTATTAATAGTAGCTGCTCTAAATTCACTCAGGTTTTATGCCAGCTGCCAATTCTGGGTCTAGTATAAATTTGAGATATATTACAAGCAAGTTCAGCTAGAAATGAAAATAAAAGGTGAGAAAAAAAGCACACCATATGCCAACAAGGCAAGTTCATTGCTGAAAGGTAAGAGCTGATAGGTAAGTGAATGGCTGTACAAACAAATAACTCTAGAAGTGCAGGTGAAGACAATGGAGGACAAGGTATCAATCATGGAATGAAAAAAAAGAATCAACAGGGAAAGTGAGGTTATTCCCCTTCTGTTATTAAGCTACAATACCCTCTTCTCTGCTGACACATTCAAACTCCTCCAACTGATCTGTTATCTCCACCTCAGTATATATACCTGAGCTTCACAGCGCCACTTCCATTTATATCTTATTTACCTTTACAAACAGCTCTTGGACCTCAACAGAAGACATTCAAAATATCAATTACCAGTTCTATTGCAGAGAAAACCATATGGAACATAAAACGCATGGGAGCACCTGGCATTCAGAGACAGGTAACGCTGAAATTCATGACATAAAGTTAGCACCTTTGCTTACTTGATTACTCAGGAGGTACTTTGTAACTGGCAGTCACCTCCAAGTGCTCACAATCCATTCTTGAGCAGCATTTTCACCGAAAAAGTAGGCTGACCTTGAAAGTAAAGTTGCCTCCCATTCAAGATACTATTTAAAATCCAATAGCCACTTCGATTGTTGTAAAATGAGTAATGACAGAGACGGAAACTTGAAAGTATCCAATTTATGGATATGCAATTGCAGGAGATGCAGTATAAGAAAACACTGTTTACATGAAGACAATCTAGCACAGTTTGGATTTGAGTTATTACACTACTGTGGTAGAAGTACGCTTCCTGGTGTCTCAGCACACAGAACCCCCCAAAATACAGGCTGAAATCTCCAGGGTGAACAACTTCCCTCCTTCAGGTGGTCCCCCATGTTCATGATCTACAAAGCATCATAAAACACCTGCGTACTACGCATACAGAGAAGTGGCTGGTAGGGCAGCATAGTGAGACATCTCTAGACCCCAAATTCCTTCACTGAAAAGAACAGTCCATGAAAGAGACCAGTTAGGGAGGTACTCCTGAAGGACAGACATTTTTGCAGCCTGGTCTCATAGACAACTCCTTCCCATCTGCTTGTCCAACATTAAAAACACATCCCACAAGTCAGGATCCAGTAAGCCCACTCCAAAAGAATGCTGGTAGTTTATTCTGGTACATCAGCCAAGGCCATTTTGTAGCACTAATGGCTAATACATAAAGAAGCGTAATAGTTTTCCTCTTCAGCCAAGAAGAATTGCATTAACCAGTATTCTAATTCTGCAACTGCATTAACCAGCAAACCCACAGATATAAGACCCAGCCAGAGGGTTGGTGGAACCTAAAGGAAAAAAAAACCCAACTATTGTAATGTCTTTCTCAACAAGCAAATTCAAAGATACTACTTAACAACAAACCTGCCATTCCAGAAATGCAGCATTGACGGGAACTCTATGACTGCTGTAGCACGTTGCTATTTTATTCTGATTCTTGAAATAGTCTCATTTTTCAGAGTGTAACTTCTTGCTCTTCACAGCTGTCACTGTCAACATTTAAGAATGGAAAGTACTCTTCAATGCACAGTTAATTTAGCACACTACAATCAATCAAGGCCATGAAGACAATTCTAGATCATCTGAGTAATATAGCTTGTAGGTGCAATGTTTTCAGAAACAAGAAACAACATCAGATCCTGAACTTGAGACAATTTCACAGAGGCAATTTCTTAGCACTGCAATAATTTTGCCCCTTTCCTGGTACTTCACTAGGGAGACATCAAATAAACAGAAGCACTTGTGATCACTAGACACTGCTGAAATTCTTGACATAAATAATTGAATTTCTGATTAAAGAGATTTTAATGAGCCGAATCAAAACCTCTGGAACTTTCATTTATTCTGCAGACAAGCCCTTCTGTTTTCAGCCACAAAAACCTGGGCCTCTGTACTTTCCAAATGTAATGTCCAAGACAGCTTCAGACTTTCGACCCACAGTCCTTTCTGTTTAAAACACATTTACATTTGAAAATGCTCGTGAAGTAGTCCTAGAGACTAACGTAAACTGGATTTTTTCCCTACTGATTTTTCCGTTGAACAGGATTCAAAACAGTAGCTAGAAACATGCTGAAGTACAAGCAGGAATTTAGGATGTGACACAGGGTTACTAAAGTAAGGCCCCACTGGATCCAGTCTTCCTTATAGGAACCTCCTGGACACAGAAACATGCAGCTGTGGGAAAAGCTGAGTCCTGTCTCTTCCAGCTATTTTCCACTGCCAGGATAAGCTGAAAGGGAAGCTGTACAACTTTCACTGGTAAAAATAGCTGTATTAACAGCTACAGTTAAGCACTTTCGATGGATTTGACCAGTGTTCCCAGCCTTGCGTTTACCCACAGTGCATTCCCAACCGTCTGCATCCACCTTACCTTCCCATATTCAGTATCCTTACATCAGCTCCACTTACTATGAGACCTTTTTCCCTTACTTATTCTTTTCAATTTCTTGTCATTTGGTTTGTTCCCTCCTCACTACACCAAATAAATGCCTCAGTGATCTACCAGTGATTTCTGCCATCATATTCTTCATCCTGCTTCTGCAAACTATCCCTTCTTCAGCATTTCATCTATCCAGCCTTTAGCACAGCACTAATATTGTATGATTACCTTACACAAAGATAACATGTACTAGATTGGCTCACTGCAGTAATGAATATAATAGACTAAAATCATGATAGTCTTTAGCTTATACTAATTCACTAACGTCACTTAATCCAGCTTCTATGCCAGGAGTGGTAAAAGCTGTCCCTAGAAGTGAAGAAATCAGATTTCACTGTCCTTCACAAAGCGCAGGAAGGAAGTTCATACAAACTTGTACAGACTGAAATAGTTGCTCTGAAAGTATGTCAGTAAAAATAGACTTCATACAAGTCTGTAATAAGACAAAGGCTAATTAACTGCAATTGCTTCTTCTTGAGGTCAAGAGCAGTTCCACCTGGGATGATTTTAGCCTAGAATACCCACACTTATCAATATGATGGGGTTTTTTAAACTCAGGACATATCACATCACACCTTCAGTTTTATTTGACACTAAAGTGACAGGGCTAATGGAACAAGTTATTTTGATAGGACAAAGCCTACTTGAAAAATAACACTTATGTCTCAGCATTCTGTACGCAGACAGGGCTAATGGAACAAGTTATTTTGATAGGACAAAACATACTTGAAAAATAACACTTATGTCTCAGCATTCTGTACTTAGTAACATCCAACATTGCTGTAACTTAGAGAAGTCAGTCAATATTTTATCTTTCTTTTTTCCTCTGCATTTTTCACTCCATTTTCCCCTCAGTTTGTGTAGCTTGCAATATTCTGTGTATCAACAGCCCCACTGTTTTCTTCTCACACTCCTTTGTGAGATTTCAAGCATATACAGCGGGTCATCAAGTACTGTTTCTACGTATGTTTCATTCTTTCAGAACTTCCTTCAGTTCACATACCAAAACCCTCAGGTTCTCCTAGTCCTGCAAGTCTCTGCTGCAACTCCTTCAGAAGCAGGAGCCCAGAGGAACATGACTGCTGACACCTACAGTGGTCCACTAACACTGTCTGTCAGGCATTGCCAAAGCCCTGTCCTGGATTCACATTCCATGCCCCAAAGGTCACCCTGCCCAGGTTTAATTGCAAAAGAAAGACTTAAAATTCCAGTGAATAGACAAAAAAGTATGGTAAACATAACACAGCAAGTCACACATGCGGAGTACTACAAGACACTAAATACTGCCATTCAGTAACTGTGCGCATCTGGTCTGCTGTCTCTTTTTTAACCTCAACCTTAAAAACACAGGAAAGGTAGGACAAAGAAATAAGATCAAAATAACTACCCTTCCCCACTTCATTATTTAATACAAAAAAATACACTGAAAGACATACTGTAAATAAAAAAATATGTAGAAACATATCCAGAAACTTGACAGCCCTTTCACTGAGCAGTTCTTGATGATATTGAAAGAGAGCCTGTCTGGGGTACAGTACTCATTCAGATGCGTTGATTCATCCCATGCAAGTGTCTCCTTTTCTCCTTGTCTGCCTATATAGGCATGTAATTTAGGTTTACTGGAATTAGGTGCTATAACACATCCTGCCCACTTCATTCGTTGCTCCAATTCCTTTTCCCCATACAGCTACCTCCTGCCAGCCCTTATGCCTATGGTGAAAGCAAATAGCTCTATCTGCCCCAGTCAGTTAAGAGGAATCTCTCTTCTCTGCAAGGCTCCCAGCCTGATAACAAGTTAGAGATGGTTCCTGTGGTTTGTCAGAAAGCTTCAGAAGGACTACATTTCTGCACTAGAGGAATTAAGAGCTCTAAACTTATGAAGATTTACGTATCTCTACAAAATGTCAGTTAATGTACAGCTATCATAGCAGAGATGATGATTAGCACTGTGCTTATTAAACAAAGGAGTACTGAAATCTGATTTGCATATTTCTGACATGCACACAAATTCCCACTGCTTTTACAACATAATATCTACACAGTTCATTTTATTTTGATGAAAATGAACACATTTCACTGATGACCTTTAAAAGAACTTTCGCTTCCAGACTCTTTAAATGCACCACTGATCTACTACACTTTGTCAGCAAAACAATGATCATTCCTAAGATGCCTCTGAAAAGCTAGTGTCTTATCCAGCTCAGTCCATAAAGATCCTACTGACGTAAGCAATGCAGAGATGCAGAATTTGCATAATCAGCTCATTTGCTGCATCCTGCAGCAAGGGACATATTCTGCCAATTCACACCCGCACCAGAAGGCTGCTCCAGTTAAGAGGAAATTGCCACATTGCAATTCAAGAGACATGAAGTACATTAGCTGGGTAGCAGCTAAGTAAATAAGCAAATGAAGACGTATGTAAGTCATTATTACCTTTGCTCCACAGACAATGAAAATGACCTTTGTTGAAAGGCTGGTTCAGAATCAGAAGGCAAAACTTCAGGTTTCCTGTAAAATAAATGTTGGTTCTTATTAGCAAGAATATTGATTTTTTTCCCCTTCATTTTCCTTTCGCCATATTAATTTTTAGTCTAACCACCTCAGCACAACCCCACTAATTTCCTTGCTTCTTTTTCAGAGAGAAAAGATGTCAAACTTCATTAGACACCTTTTACATGGTACAGTTTTGCTAAACTTTAATTTCTAAGTGACTTTTACTCACAGAAGGCCATCCTCAACAGGACGCCACATCCATACAGCTCTCACGTTTAATCTCCTGCTTGCTGCTGCTGCCTGGATGCAGCATTTACCGATATGAGCTTCCCCGTGGCCTCTATTAACTGGGAAGGCTTGTAGCTGACTCCATATGAAGCTGTCTCTAATCTAAGTCAAATATTCCACTCTTCTGATTGATGCAGAACTCTTTCTGTCACCAGCAGCTTTCGTGCCTATGTTTTCATATCATACAGAAGCTCTAACTGTGGTAGATACGGTCCCGTCAATACTTTACACATACAGAATGAAAAGCCATGGCCAAGGAGCTTAAAATCAAAGCTAGTTAAAGCAACTTAAGCCTGTGACACTGTGGACTAAAAACTTGAGTGGGTTTACCAGCCCAACTTAATTGGGCTTCTAAAGCCCAATATGCTCATTGAAGGACAACAATAAACTTAAAAATATAAAAGCCCAAATATAAAAGGATTCTACAGGTACACAGCAAATAAAAGACAGATTAGAGGCAACGCAGGCCCTCTCCGGAAGCTATCAGGAGTGCTGGCTACCCTGGATTTGGAAAAGGCTGAGCTTCTGAATGACTTCTTTGCCTCGGTCTTCACTGGCAAATGCCCTGACCACACCACCCAAGTCTTGGAAGGCAGACGCAGGGACTGTGAGAATGAAGACCTTGGGACCACTGTAGGAGAGGATTTGGTTCGAGACCATCTTAAGAACCTGAATGTGCACAAGTCCATGGGACCTGATGAAATCCAACCGTGGGTCCTGAAGGAGCTGGCAAATGAAGTTGCTAAGCCACTGCCCATCATATTTGAAAATTCATGGCAGTCAAGTGAAATTCCCGATGACTGGAAAAAGGGAAATAAAACCCCCATTTTCAGGAAGGAGAAAATGGATGACCCAGGGAATTACAGAGCAGTCAGTCTCACCTCTGTGCCTGGCAAAATCTTGGAGCAGATTCTCCTGGAAGGCATGCTAAGCCACATGAAAAACAACAAGGTGCTTGATGACAGCCAGCATGGCTTCACTAAGGGGAAATCCTGCCTGAATGATTTGGTGGCCTTCTATGATGGGGCTACAGAACTGATAGACAGGGGTAGAGCAGTCGATGTCATCTACCCGCACTTGTGCAAAGCATTCAACACTGTCCCACATGACATCCTTGTCTCTAAATTGGAGAGACATCAATTTAATACGTGGACCACTCGGTGGATACAGAACTGGCTGGATGGCAGCACGCAAAGAGTTGTGGTCAATGGCTCTGCGTCTAGAAGGAGACTAGTAACGAGTGGTGTCCCTCAGGGATCGGTGCTGGCGATTGCTCTTGTTCAACATCTTTGTCGGTGACATGGAGAGTGGGATTGAGTGCACCCTCAGAAAGTTTGCTGATGACACCAAGATGTGTGGTCCGGTTGATATGCTGGAGGGAAGGAATGGCATCCAGAGGGACCTTGACATGCTTGTGAGGTGGGCTGATGCCAACCTT
>WYDI02035856.1:6285-25305 GCA_009867235.2 Psittacus erithacus | reverse complement strand
GCTGAAAGTTAGAAACACAGTGCTGCACCAGCCACTACGAAGGAGAAAAAATGACTGCTACTGCTGAACCCATGACATACATGTAGATAGAAATAAAACTTGCTAAATTAGTAGTCCTGGATTCAGCTGTAACAGTTATTTTTCTCCTTCTTAGTAGCTGGTGCAGTGCTGTGTTTCGGCTTTAGTCTGAGAACAGTGCTGATAACACGCCAGTGTTTCAGTTGTTGTTCTGTAGCACCTACCCTGGTCAAGGGTTTTTCAGTCTCATGCTCTGCCAGTGAGGAGGGGCACGGGAAGCTGGGAGGAAGCAGAGGCAGAACACCTGACCTGAAGTAGCCAAAGGGGTATTCTATACCACAGCACGTCATGCCCAGTATAGAAACTGGGGGGGAGTCACCCAGAAGGCCCAGATCACTGCTTGGGTCTGGCTGTGTATCGGTTGTTGGGTCATAAGCAATTGTATTCTCTCCCTTTGTTGTTTCCCTTATCATTATTGTTATTGGTGGTAGCAGCAGTGGTTTGTGTTACACTTTAGTTACTGGACTGTTCTTATCTCAACCTGTGGGACTTACATTCTTTGATTCTCCTCCCCATCCTGCCAGGAGCAGGGGAAGGAAGAAGGGAGGAGAGTGAGCAAGCGGCTGTGTGGTTCTGAGTAACTGACTGGGCTTAAACCACAATGGTTAGCTTATCAGGTAAAACTCTACTTTTTGTTACTCTTTTGCTTTTTATTTATACAGTGCTCAGTCCAATTAATCTGTACTAATTAAATGTGATCCTACAGCTTTCTGAATAAAGAAATATATAAATTGGCATGGGAATTTCTTCTGCTACTGAATATTGGGGTTGGGCAAGAGCAAATCTCCACCTTTCTTGCCTATACTGTATTCCTTGCCCCTCCCTGCATGTCTTTTGTAGGCTTCTTAACTATATAGAAGTTCACCCTCTGTGCAGATCACTTGCACATTCTTATTATGTGTGGTTCAGCTACCATGTGTGTCATGGCAAGTGCTCCAGTGTGAATTTTAAATCACATCAGTTATCACTATCTTTCCATCTCTATAGACTTGGAAGTAAGAAGCTATGGACTTTACTATACCTCAGAACTTGTGCAAAAAATCCCTGATATCCCGTTGCATACCTATGGCTCTCTCAGAGGTGTCTACCTTGTCAGAACTTGTCTGTCTCCTTGAGCATTAGATAGGTTCTTAGTTTTCACATGTGTATTTGAAGGAAAGGAAAAGTAAGATGAAAATTCAGTTTTCCATTTGTGTTTCTGGCCATCAGATCTTGCTTAAACTGTTGAATGTGGCTAAGGTACTTTGTCATATATTTCTCTTTGCTAATTTCCTCCAAGATAAGTAAGCAGATTCACTTCTTTTATTCCTGACAGGTTTGTTTGTTTTGATTTTTAATCAAGGGCAATGGGAAGCTGAAAAAATAAAATATCCTTCTATTTGCTTGTGTAATAGCTGTCATTGGAGTGATTTTGTCAGGAAAAACTCCAGGTATTCTTATGTAGCAATTTCTAATTTGTTCTGCAGATCCCTCTGAAAACTTAAGGCCTTTTTCTAGTAGATCCATGAAAAGTCAGTCAGAAAAATAAGCTCTACAGTGGGCTTAAATTGATTTTGTAGGCATTCAGCACTGCCATGTTAAAATTCTTAAGGTGGCTTCCCAAAAAATGTTTGTAAGCCAGTGCTACAGGGCAGTGATGCACATAGAAGACTATGCATATTATTTATCTGTATATCTTCTGCACTTAAGTAAATGGCAACATCAAACAGGAATAATTTTCCTTCATACCATTCTTTAACCTTGAACCGTTCTCATTTGAGACTCAGCTTCCCAAATGTACAGATTTCAGGGAAATCAAACCATAAATTTCTTAAAACACTCAGCCATTATTCCTATTCCAATTTTCTAAAACAAGTAGATTGCTTATAAAGTGCTAAATTCAGGATGCCACTAGTGCAGCTCAACATAGCTGCATTAAAAATCACATGAAAGGGGAATCGAGCTGTTCACTGTGTACATCAATCTGCTGTATGCTGGGAAGGAGAGACAAGACTAACAAATACTATAACCGGTCCTGAACAAGAATCTCTGTTTAATGACATTTAAAGCTAGATTAGAGAAAGCACAGGGAAGTAAACAAGAGCTAAAGGGAGCAATCTGTTTTGGAGGAAGGATGAGGCCACATGATTCTTCCCCTTCCTGGTGTGAAATGAGTGTAGGAACAGAACAATATATTCAGTGCTCTAACATTTGCATTACAAATGCTTGTACTTCCTTTAGAAAGAGCTAACAGATTGTCATGGCCCAGAGCACTGGCATTGCCATGATTGCTCCAATATAACATGGCTGTTAAACTTTTTCTTAACCCTTGTGCTACCTTCGCTCAGCTTGAAAAGAGTTATTTGCCTAGAGTTAGCCTGTCTAGACATAAGCACATTTTAGTGCCCACAGAGATCTGGACAAAAGTGTTATCTGTTTCAATCACTACCATCCAAGATATTACATTTTTTGAGATGTATGGAATTTCTAAAGTACTGGAGTAATAGATGATGCACAGCTCGCTCCTCAGAGCATTGCTGAAATTGCACCCTTGGCTGGTGGGAAGATGAAGTATTAGGCAAGGCTTTTCACACATTCTGTTTTTTCTTGTATTCTCTACAGTTTTATGAAAGCTGTAGGCAATAAGGTTAACATCCTTTTGTCATTTATGTCTTTGTTACAGTGATGTCATTCAGTCTAATTTCAGTTGTCCTAATTTAGATTGGTAGAAGCTGGAAGAGAATTTTGTCCTCTGATTAATCAGTGAAAATTGTGAGGGTTTGTTTCGTAAATGTTATTAAAAATTCTTCTGTAAACAAAAAAAACAAATGCACAACCTAGATTTGTCTTGAAGTTTCACAGCTAATTGGGCAACGATGAATCGCACAAATTTTTGAACTTGTCTTTTTGGGTCTAGGTTTTCATAACAAAGTTATCAGTACCCCTAAAGGGGCATTAGCACTGGGACAGGAAGAAATGAAAGCTCCTGCAGGAAAAAAATTAGAGGATTCTTGTCACACTTGCTAAATATAGTCACAAAATCAATTTGTATTACTTTTGAGTTTTATTACATTCTTATCTTCTTTTTCTTAGTCGTTAATGATCATTTATTCTTATCCAGTCAATGCTTCAAAGCTTTGGGTAATGATTAGTGTTTTTCACCCCACCAAACAAAAGCAGATCTGTGTAGACATCTATCAGCCCCAAGTGTGGTTATAAAAATTACTAATTGTCTCAGCAAAGCATAGCTGACAAATGCTAGAATATTCCTCTTTACATTAGCAAAAAAGTATATATCTGAAGGAACACTCTCGCTAAAGTAAAATAAGACCACGCTGTCCTGTACTTTGTAGGAGCATATTAAGTGTAACTAAATCACCTTATGAGGTGGCAAATAAATTTTCTATTTAAGTGTTAGTGAATCTGCTTTTATCAGTAATAAAGTGCATCAATGGAAAAAGGCAGTGATCTTAATTCCAGCCTGCAGACCTAACCACAGTATTTAAATTTGTTGCTTAAAACTAGCTCCTCAGTCTCATACTGATACAACCAATCAACTAGTGTTAACATGCTTGCATTCAAATGAAATTCTGCTATTTTTTGCCTTTTAACAAGGTCAATTCACATCTCTCTCTCAGGGAACATAGCCTGAACAGTCTGGTCTGTGCCAGGACTATGTGTTAGCATTTGAAGTTTTAACTGAACTTCAATTTATTTACCAAATATATAAAAAAAAGATAATAATCTTGTGCTTTTAGAAACCCCATCTCACGACTGTCACTGAATTGTTAGTCATAGTGCAAAAATGTTCATGTTAAGGCAGAATTCTTCTGATTCAAGATCTCTTATGAGGTGGATGGCCGTTTCTTCCAATACTGATTCAGTTCAAATAACACTGTCAACTTTTCTTTGGCTTAAAAGTGTCATAGGATGGGTTTATTGGTGGGTCCAGCTCAAGAATATGTAGGAAAGTCACAACTCTCCAAATTTCTACTTAATTTGCTTTTGTCTTTTGGTCAGTAATGTGCAAGAACATCTTTTGAGTTTTACCTTACCTGAGACATTAAATCAGCTTCAGAAAATTATACATATGATGACTAAAAAAACCCCAAAGAACATCTCTTTTGCTTTATTCATTCAATAAAATAAACCAAACTTTTATATTTGAACAAATGCTAGTCTTTAAACTTAAATAGTTCTAAATTTAATGAGTTAATTAGTGTTTTGTATTGTGATGTCATCTTCCATTTACAACTGATTATAGTACCAAAAACCCCTTCTTATTAGCATACAAAATATCTTTGATGTTGATATAAGTTGCATCAAGAAATTGTTATATGACAGCTTGCAACTAGATGTAAAATGGAAAAAGAGACATGGAAATCAACATTATCTGGGAATTTTTGACCTTACATAAGGGATCTGTGTGTCATTTAAAGAATGAGAACTTCAGAAAATTTGCAAAATAAAACTATTTCAATGCAGATATATGAGCCTGAAACAAAGTTTCTCCTTGCCAAATAAAGGGCTTAAGGCCCATTTTTATGATTGGGTAACACTTTCAAATTAATTCCTTATTTAGTCAGATTTCCTGAACAGAGTGTATCGTCACACTGAGGAAGGTGAATATATAAAAAAACTCATTGGTATTCTAAGTAATCTTTGTCAGGATGAAAGTGTCATCTCAGATGGGCTGGCATCTCATATAAAGGGCTGTCATTAAGTTCTTTGAGAAGTTAGTATTTTGTGGGGGCTGGTTTTTGCCTCTTGGTGTTACCAACTTTACCACTACTAATTAATTTATGATTTGCAGTTAAAATCTGACATAAATATTCTATCTAGAGCATAGAAGTGTCTAACTTGCATATGTTTCAAAACACTGTATCAAGGAGGATATAATGGCATGGTCAAAAACCCAGTATCATATAGTTGCTGCATTCCAGAATTTGTTCAAATGTCCTAAGAAATAATAAATAGGATTTTGTGGTTAAGGGATGATAATTGTATCACTTTTTTTATTTGGGAGAGAAACAAGCTGTTTCTGCAATTATCTTGACTATTTCATCAACCTAAAACAACCTTATCGTTCTGAATTTTAAGAATGGGTTTTGGCTGAAAGAAAAGGGCAGATTTGTTATTATCTAAATTGCAAAGAGACATAATATTTGATTAGCAGGCTTGGCAGCAGTGGTCATGGATGCATGCTGTAGCAGAATCTCCTGTGTTTGTTGCAGTAAAATCTAATTAAAATTTAACTAAGCTGATGGCATCCAAACTGCCATTGGAGAGGGAGGATTGCATACTATGGATCTCTTTTTATATATGTGTGCATTTCCCATTTTGTTCATTTATAGCCGAGCAGCTTTTTATCTGAGCTCAAAAACGTGTTAATCTGCAGTTGTTTTGTGTGCTGTTGTCAGAAAGCAAATATATAACCTGTTATTTGCTACAGTTTTGTGTGATCCTTGGTAACTTCCGTAGCCCTTGATAATTTCTCTTGCCAGGCATTTTCAGCTATCAAACATTTCAGTCCTGCTTGGGTCTGCAATTTTACTCAGCATCATTATAATGAAGATTTAATTATGCAAAATGGGTTTTATGTGAGTTTATTAGGTAACAGCTAAGTCAAAACAGTTAACCACCCGCTGTTGCAATTGCTCTTCTAGTTCACTGAGGACTGCTGTAGTAAATCTCGCATTTCTTTTTTTCTGTATAAAGTACAATGTTTTCTCATAGAACGTGTTAGTCTGGCATATAAATGCACTCCTCTTCTTGATGTGTGAACCAAAGGCTTGAGACAGGATTACAGAAGCTGAATAAACAGCAGTATGTGCCCTGGCTTGCTTTTACTGATGAACATGGCTTGGGCTAGCTGTCAGTATGGCTTAGAGAAAACTATCTTTTAAGTCAAGACTGTGCTATAAAATGAGCGAGCCACTTGCTCTTCTGAAACCTAACAGTTATTTTATGCAAGTTTCTACATTGCCATTTTACTGTATTCAACTCTTGCTGCTTAGAGCTGGATGCGATAGGCAAATTGTCTGTTTCCTTCCCCATTTTCTATATTTGTTTTTGAAAACGTACCAGTAATGGTGGAAGGTCTATTTCTTTGTGATGTTTATTCCTTCTCTTTGATGCTTAACCATAGAAGACTAATTCAAATATATCAGCTGGTGAATTCCAAATGGTAAGTGAAGGCAAACTGCATGGCAAAAGTAGTGAATCTGTAAAAGATCGATTGCTTGATCATTTTATATAGGCTACAGTATATGCAGCGATACAAAAAAAGACTCTTTCTGTAGTTGCTGGCCAAGTGTCCTGTAGATGCTGGAAAAGTGAATATTGAACAAAGATTTGAAATAGTTTTACACCACAGATCTGAGAGAGAATGTCTAAGGAAACAATACAGGAATCTCTTTTATTACTGACTTGTTTGACTGCTGTGGTTGGTTGTCTCCGCTTCTGGGAAGTTTTCACACTACAAAATTCTTTCATTCAGAGGAGGTTTGTGTTTATATTTAAATGTTTTCCCGTGCAATATAAGAAAAAAGCTTTGTTCTATAATAATTAGCAGATACAGTAGAATGATTGGAAGCAGACCTGGGGTCTAATGGAGTTTAATGAAATTATGGTGTAGCATGAAATTTCTTTCCAATGGAAACTTCTTATCAAGTACAGTGACGCTCTCTCCTGCTGTCCCTCAGGAGCATCTCAATCTCTCTGGAAGTATATGAGATATTTGCATCTATTAAAGTGATTGGCAGCATTTTCAATACATTTTCCAATTATCTCTGCAAACACTTTGGAAAAGTCAATTGCCTAAAGCTTCCTTTCCCTCCAGTTATGCGGCTTCTTATTTAAATAAGGCAAAAAAAAAAAAAAAAAGAAAAAATGCTAAGTAATAGAGCATGTCCCTGCTATGGCAAATATAAAAGGTCAGATCCTTACTGAGAGCAAACTCACTTCTGTGAAACTATGCAAATATTTCACAGCCATTTATGTCCTTTGCCAATCTGACCAAAAAGCTGCCATGGCATGAAACACGCTGCTGTACTCTCCTGCACTATTTGGAACAAATACTTTGTCACAATAGAGTACATTGGTACTTCCATGGGCAAGAGATCTTGTGTATGTGGAGTAAATAATCCTGAGAGATGACAGTGGGTTAAATTCTCAACTCAAAACATATGCAGTGAAGAGAAAGTTTTATAGAGTGGCTTCCTCCCCCTCTTCCTGCAAGGACTTAATTATATATAGACAAGACTGCTGAAAGTCACTGAAACATTACTGTTCTTAAGCAGAAATCTGCTGTTTTGAGTGGATCTGAGATTCATAATCTGTTAATGTCTGTTTCTTTCCCCTAATACCCCACCATCAATTTCTTTCTTTCTTTTTTTTTTTTGCTTAGCTGTAAAAAAAATTAGCTTTGAATGGAAAAAAAAAAGAGACCAAAAATAAATCTAAATATGCAAATGTATTTCAAAAGTGATGTCCTTCACATTAAGTCTTTAAAAGAACCTCACTCTGTCTTCATATCATGCTGTTGCCCAGCATCATGCCTAAGCCTGTTACTGCTCCTACTTGCTGCCAGCGTATTCATTAGCTATTTAATCTTTTAATTCCTGTGTGAGAATTCATAGAGAAATTATGTTTGTCTGTAAGTATATATGTGCATGTGGGTTGTATGCCAGTGCAAAATGAGTTTTATTTCTGTTCCTCCTTGTGTTCTTGCTGTACTTCTATCTCTGCATCTGCATGATTCATAAAGTGTGGAAATTAACAGAGAGAGTGAGCACAGAAGGTAATAGGATATGTGAAGAGAGAGATAGGAAACTAGTGCATGAAGCAAATAACCGAAACACAAACGTTCCTGTATGTGGCCCATCAGAAAAGGCCAGCTGTAATGATATAGGTGCCATCTGACTTTTCACATAGCAGAAGTACTACCTTGAGATTTCATATGAGCTCTCAGTAACTTGAGAGCAGTCTGTTGCATTATGCAAGCTGTGAACATGCTGGACAACTTCATGGGTGTATGGACTGCTCATTAGTTCAAACTTTTTTTTCCTCATTAGCCACTGAAGTGTGTTTTGTGTGCACCAGGATCACATCACCACCAGCAATCTAGTTCTTTTGTGACATTCAACTGTCTAAACCTGTTTGCAGGGAAGATCAGAGGATTTACTTCAAGTATTCTTCTGCTCTGCACTAGAAAATGTGACAAAGCCCCACTCTGAAAAACTGTCTTCCAGTATATATAATCCAGTATCAATCAAAAAAAACCCCAGACCAAAACAAAACACTGGTATAAGTCTCATAAGGTCGAGTGTGTGTTTGAGCAGAACCTCAATTCCCTGGCTCTGGGTTGGGGTGTTGTAGCCCCACAGTGCTCTGCACACACTACTGTGAAGTGAGTGCGGCGTGGTTCACTGTTAAGACTATTCAGGCGGTTAAACCTTGCTGGCGTTACGTTATGCATAACAGATGATACTTTAGACAACAAACCTCCATTAAATGATATCCATTTTAAACTGACCAACAGATGGCACTATCAGTCTCCTTTTTCTCAGGTGGCTTAGAAACAAATCTTAAGCAAACCATTGTTCGGATTTCTCTGCTGCTAAATTCAGTAATTTCTTTCTAATTAATATTTCATTTAAATTACTAATGTCTTCTAAAAGTGCTTAAAATCTGTGCACGCCTACGTGTGCAATGAAACAAATTATAAGGCTACATATTCATAAATTTAACCTATAATGTGCCTCCTAGTGCATTAAATGACCCTTGAATTTGAATAATTTAAATAGAAAAGGCACTGCGTATGATCCTCTCAGTTTACCAGATACATATAATGGTGGAGAGCTAAGAGACAGTTTGAAAATTGATGGAACAAGCTAAATTGCATAAAAAGTATACTGTGTTAATTTCTGGAAACTCTATCTTCCTCTTCTCTCAAAAATTTATAGTTATATTTAAGATGCTTCTTCAGCATACATAGAAAACATCATCAGCTGATAAACATGATGATTTATAACAGCTATGTTCTCCTATATTATCTGCATTGCAAATGAGATTTTCAGTATGAGACATTACTGAAAAAGTGTCAGGAATAAGACCTGCCTGACCACAGAGAAAAGAAAGTCACAAGGAAAGAGAAAGTAACGTAGAACTTAAAGGAATCATTGCATATTTTGAAAGGATAAATGGCATGCATGTAGGCATCTAGCTTTGATTAGCTACTGTGAAAGAGAGGGACTGCTGAAGCTTTACTGTGTGTGCTCCCACCCTTGAAATAAAGATTTTTTTTTTCCCTTCTTATATTTAAATGGAATTTCCTGTATTTCATCTTGTGTCGATTGTCCCTTCACCAGGTACCACCGAGAAGTGTCTGCCTCTGTCATCTAAATCCTCTCCTTCCCCCTTCATTTATATGTAGAAATAGATCCCTCTTGAGCCTTCTTCAGGCTGAACAGTCCCATCTCTCTCAACCTTTCCTTATACAAGAGATGCTCCACTCCCTTAGTCGTCTTTGTGGCCCTTTGATGGACTCTTTCCAGTGTGTGGGGAGCACAGAGATGGACACAATACTCCTAAGGTGCCCTCACCAGGGCTGAGGGGAAGCATGGCCTCCCTGTGTCCACAGATAGCACACTTTTTCTTTCACAGTAGTCCCAGCTGCCTTGACAAGGTGGTATCACTTCAGGAAGATATAAAGGTTGTTTTGAGTTTTAGTATTTATTATTTTATCCTGAAAATTGATAACTGCCATTAGAGTATAGTCTGCTTTCTGAAAGGCCAGCCATGGTATTAAGATGTTTGTCAGTCTGAATATTTTGGACAGCCATAAGCCAGCTCCTCTACAGTTGTCTTCCCTGGACTGTCAGTTAACTTTGAAAAGCATCTCTAAAATACTACAGCTCTGAACTGTTTGGTTTCACCAGTTGCTGACTGATTTTGCACAGATATATGTGACTAAATAAAATATGAGTAAGGTTTGGAACCAGGTTTTATTTTCTAATAAGAGAATAGCAGTATTATTCCAAAGTCCTTGTGGTGACTGACTACAAATGTATGCTTATCTTGCAAAGCACCAGGCCAAAGTCTGCTGTGAGGGTGCACGAAGGCAGACATCTGGTCTAGTAGCAAAAGTAAAGAGAGCTTCCCTTATCATCGAGGGTCATTTTTTTTTGTTTGTTTGTTTGGGTTTTTAAATTCTTTTTTTAATTGAGATATTTTTATCACCACAAGTATTTCAGTTATGTTTTACTTAAGCTGTATAATTATAGATCCTTGTCAACAGAGGACATCTATCTAGGTAATTACAATGATAGTGTAAGGGATAATTATAGAATATAGAAAGTAACTAAAAATGAGTCTGCGGTGGTGCAGTTAAATTTTGTACTGCCAATCTGCTTTCCCTCAGTGGCTGCTACAGTCACTGGCTTGCTGTCCACTTGCTCTTCTTAACTGTAAACTGGATTAGGGAACGGTTTAATGTGGAAACTTAATAAGATGGAAGTCCAGCAGGAATGTGAATGGAGGGAAGCAACCAAAACACCATCCAAAGCCTCTTCTGTATCACAATACACTGTGTTTCATGACAGACAGAAGTCATTCTTCAACATATGCTTAATAAATGTATTTTTCCACAATAAATCCTGTTTAGATATACCCAAGGCCCATGTTAGCACTCTACTTAAGCACATACTCAAATCCAGTCAGATTTTGTGAAGTACTTAAGCTCTAGTCAGGCTGGGTTACGTACAAGAGCCGGTTTCAAAATCAGAGCATATTAATAAATTTCTGCTTTATTAACCTAGGATTTGTTAGCCTTTTTTCATCAATGCTCTGCTTAGTTAGGATTTAATTTATGAATATAAATACTTCTTTTTTTTTTTCTGTTTGGCTGGAAATCAGCAGTAATATATAAACAAATTATTCTTCATTTTAGGTTTAATTTCAAAGACATAATGAAAGTTACTAGGATCTTCCCTATAAGTCAACAGGGAGCAGCATCAGGCTTTGATTTCCTAGAAGTGTTCCAGAAATCCTTAGATTTCCTTCAGCACAGCGTCTTTGTGTTTTACAGTCCCTATAAATACCTATGAAGAAATCTAAAAGGAATGAATGTGAAGCCAAATTTTTATGCAGAATTCTGAAATCTCCACTTGCTTTTATGCTATTCATGGAAAAAACCCCCAAGGGTTAGAGTGAAAGCTTCATAAAATCTTTTGTAGATGTTTAAGGTGTCCTTGCTTTTTATGTCATAGATTTCTTTTTCTTTAATCTGACTTTTGAAAAAGGAAAAAGCCAACAGTTTTTTCATATGCAGTACTTTATTTTTTTATTATTATTTTTCTTTATTTTATATTCATTATTTGAGAATACAGTAGGAGAAAAGAAGTGGAGCTGTTCCTTTTCCTCTAAACCTGAAGGAAAGTTTCTCAGTTAAGGACTTGCTTTGTAACCTGAGGAAGGCAGTGGCAGATCTTTTTAGCTTTGCTGGGTCTTGCATGGCTTCATCTTCTGTTGATTTATGGTGAGTAGGGATAATTCTATAGGGTACAAAGTATTGTATCTTAATTTGTATGCTGGAACCTCACCGTAAATTTGTTGTCAAAGATGTTTCCCTTTCATAATTAAATTGCAGTAGCTAGTTTTATTGCTGTTCCCAGGAATAAATCTTTGATCTGAGAGCTTTCATGCTCTATATTTCTATTGCTCACCTTTTTATTACAGGTAAGGGATTATTTTTTACTATCTTCCTGATGGTCTTGACAGAAACTTAACTTATATTGGTCTGTGCCTCTTAATTTATTCATTGACTGGGGAAACCTTGTATTAATAAGCTTTTTACACACTGCCCCATACCGTAATGTTCTCTATAGCTTATGTGCAGGTACCTTCTGATTTCCTATAGAATTTTCAGCCTCATTGGTTTCTGTATGTAGCACATCTATCATGCTGTACTGTAATAGTACTGCTAGGACTATTAAAGGAATTTGTGTAACCTCTTATACAGTAACAAAACCAAAAAAGATTCTTTTGGAAAACAGAAGATCAAGCTAGTGTTTGGTTATAGCAGCAAACCCAGAAACCCCATGTGCAATTACTGGCTAGTACATGTAGGGTTACCTTGGAAGGTAGAGAGAACAGCAATAAACTTGTAATTGCTATTTGGCATAGGGCTTTTCTAGAGAGGAGCTTGAATGGCTGGAACATTTGTGAAAATGTAGATGACAGCCTTGTCTTTAAAAGTAAAATGAAGCTCCAGATAGAAGAGTTAGAACAGAAAGCAAAAGCAATACAAAAGAATTATAAGCAGCGTAAAATGTAATTGCAGCATTTAACATTTACGCTGTAATGTCATAAACATCAGCCACTAGTGCCTTCAGCAGAGATTAAACTGCCTCACTTTAGTAGTGGGATGGGCATGTGTAGTAATCATTCCAGATGCTGCTTGTGCACAGCTGTCCCAAGATCTCTCTTGGCAGAAAGGATGCTCTTCTCTACCTTTGCATGTCTCCTCCCCTTTTGAGATTTCTCAGAATTTTACCCAGAATTTATGTTAATTGAGGAGCCAGAATGTTGCCACGGGAATCTCAGTTGTTCACTTTATAGCTTTTTGATATATAAGCACCATTCATCGTAGCGCCTCTAAAAATTTTAAGAGGTGTGTTAGTAACAGATAAACACATGGTGCAATGTGCTATCCTTCTGCTTTCACAGGAACGAAAAAAGGAAATTAAATCTGATTTCATGTGTACAGAGATCAGAGTGAACCCTGTATTTTACCTTGAACTTTGCAACTGTCTGTATTAATATAGGTTGATGTTCAAGTGCACTTTTCTTGGTCCATCTTTGTTGGGCTGGATCATGTTCCTGAAGCTGGAGGTCCTCCCTCAGGTGGCTAATTTGTCACTTAGCATCTCCTGCATTTTTAAAAGCTGATCGCTGTGCAGCCTGGTGGATAAAATACAAGCACAAAGTGTTGGTTCAAATGTTGCTGGAAATGTAGCAATGTTTTTCAATTTACATTCAGCAAAGAGTGATTAGTGGGGTTCACTAGTTCAGAAACTTCACTATAATTTACCAGCACATCTCAAATATGACCTGTGACCCCTGAAAAATTTGCTTGGCCATCTCTTGACAGAATGGTACAATGGTTTAGGTTGGAAGGGACCTAAAAGCTTATCCAGTTCCAATCCCCTGCCACAGGCAGGGACATCTTCCAGTAGACCAGGTTGCTTAAAGCCCTGTCCAACCTAGTCTTAAACACTTCCCAAGATGCTAACATGCCTGAAGTTTAGGAAGGCTTTAGGATATGCTAAATTCAAAGACCATCTTTCCCAGCCTTAAATATATTGTATTTATTATGTAAATTTTATCATGTAGGAAGAAGAAAGCACTGTGTTTATGTTATGAAAGAAAGGGAGATGAGACTGCGTATCTTTTTAATTAGAATGTCTTCAACCACATCTTGTGATGGGGGGAAAAATATTGCTTCTAGGGGGAAAAAAAAAAGAGACCACCTAAATTTCAGGAATAAGGTCTCTTAAAATTATCTCTGGATTAGAGAGCTTTAGAGCTGGGGGGCCCTGCCTTGCAGGGCACTTTTACCAACTGGCTGTCTACAGCAGTGACTGGGCATTTAGCAATAGATATGCAAGGAGATTTTTTGTCAATCTTTTTGAAGTGACAATAGCATTTCCTTTCCCCATTCCAAACAGTTGGATTCAAGGTAATTAATATACTGGCTTTATGAGGTACAACTTTAAAAAGAAAGCGTAGCATCTTGGTGAACTTGTGCATAAGGCTGTTTTTCAAAGATGTTTGAGTTACTTTAAAAGAAGCCTTAATTTCATATACAAATGCAGGTGTTTTGGACGCAGTTTCAAGGATCAGTTTTCTCCAATAAGTGATATGAACGCAATACCCAATGCTATCCAGCTTTTGGGATAGATAACCTCTGTAATCAGTTCAGTCTGCCACTTGTGATTTGATTGTGATGCTGTTAAAACTTTGATGGTATTACCTTGTGTTTGCTCTTTGTGGAAACACTTCTGAAACCAAGTATTCAAAAGACAAGAAAAACCCAAACCTTATAACCTTTCTTCTCAGCTTTGCTGACAACTTGCATAAGTTTTGTGCATTGGATGTCTTCCCAAAAGACTCAACTACTGGAATCAATAAATTGCACTGAGAACATTGACTTTCATTAAAATTAAATACTGTAAGAAAATCTGCAGTCTGCCTTTGCAGAGGAATTCTTTAAATATTGAACTAATTGCAGGCTGTTGATTCGAAAGTGAAAAGCCAAAGCTTTATGAATCACAAATTTCATAACATTGAAACTTATTTAAGAGTTTTGGAAGCCAGGTTGCTGTTTTTCCTTGAATTTCAAAATACTGAGATTTGGAACAGCTAAACAACATCTGCTGAAAATAAAAATGTGTTAATGATTATAGTGAGCAAGAAATGAACTGCTCCAGAAACTGCTCCAGCTAGTTCAGAAACACTTGTTGACCAAAGAATTCATTTCTTTCCTGTTTTCTATGCAATTCCATGCCTTTGCTTTCAGTATTGATGAATACGTATTTTTTCTTTATCAGTCAAGCAATTGATAGTATGCCAAATTTAGGGTTTTCATGTGCTCAGTTTTGCTAACTGCAGCTCTTCAGAAATGGGGTCTTGCTCCTGCCTCTTTTCTGAGGGAAATCAGTCATTGGAACAGTTAAGTACTGAGAGGTAATTCCAATCTTGTTAATTTATTTAAAAAGAAGCAGTAGTCAGGTTTCCTCATTGTCCTGGGGCAAGAGAGTAAACTTTTACATCTTTTCGCGCGTAACGTATCGGGCTAACAATGTTACAACTTCTACAGCACAAATGTTTATATCATGTCTGAAGCTTCCACTCCATGTTTTCAGTCTATTGACCAGTGTTAACAAATTCTGACAAAAGGTCAGATGTTTAACATATACTTACAGTTTCAAGCTTAGCATAACCTCAAGAAAATGGTGGGCAGCCCCTGGAAAGAACAGCCCTTGCATTGCTGCTTCCTCCCTTACTTTGCTCTAGCAGTGATGTGGCTGTGTGATCACCATAGCCACTTGCTGATCTGGGTCAAAAGGAATCATTTCTAGCTCAGGCCAGCTTGGATAAGCAAGCTGACTATATGGCCACAAGGTTGCTGTCAGTGGCCCAATGGCAATTGCAAGAAACAGCAGCTTGTTGGGGAGGGTGGGCGGGACATGGGGACTGGGACCTTGGAATTACCTAGTGCTTTAGCAGCCAGTTGTTAGATTGAACCACAAATCTTTAGAGAGGTCTCTAGTTCTGATTTACACAGATCTACTTGTTTTTTCAGAGATTATGCAGCACAGTAGGAGCAAAGATTTAGAGAAGGCTTGGGAAGCATCTCCAAGTGCAAACTTCCCTCTAGTGGACTATAATGAAAAGATTCATTTTTATTGTTCTTTTTTCTATTATCTTCACATTCTCACATGGGACCAACTCAGTGAGGCTCTGGTAACAAAAGAATAAATAGCTCTTAACTGGTGGCCTGTTGTGCTTAAAGAAGGAAAGACAGGATGGAGAAGGGAAGATGAGGAGAAAGCTATTAAGAAATTTATGACTCTGCCTTGTCAGAAATTTCCTTTAAGCATGCTGTACACAGAATAGAAAAGAAATATTTCCCTATTGCTTAGTATTTAACTATGGCCATGAAAGCAGCCCAGTTTAATTAAACTGGTTAACAAATTAATTCAGACCAACACTTGGTGATATAAGCTTTTAGCTCACTTTTCCAGAAGACTCTCAGAGCACTTGTAGAAATGGAGCAATCTGTCTCTAGTCTCACAGATTTTAGAGTTACTTCAGGTTCAATTTTGTTTTAATAAATCTTTCAGCAAAGCAATAGCAATAGCGTATCAGAAGGATGGCCTTGTAAGATGCCCGTCACTGATAACAAAGCATAGCTAGTCCTGACTTGCCTTATATGGGGACATTTTCAGTTATGTAAATTTTCTTGTCTTATAAAAAGTTTCAGATCTGCAACCTCCATAGTATGCATAGAACGTATACTTCCACTGACAAAGTACTCCTGTGAAAGGCAGACTTCAGGGGCTAGAAAAAAACCCCAAACAAACAACAAAGCCCCACACCCCCTACTTTTCCTATTACACAATTGTTCCTTATGTTTAGCACCATCTCAGAGCATCACCACATAAAGCATAAAAACAAGCTCGGAGTGATCCATTTTGGAAACTTTCAGCCTAGAAGAACATCTGTCTTCAGGGACAGGTTGTTTTCCGTTTTATAATGCTTTATAATCCTTCAAATTTGTTTTTTCCTTTGCAAAAGCAAAGCAAGCAAACAAACCCCAAACACAAATTGAAGTGTTAGCATTCATGTAGGTCACTGAAGTCGCTGCTGAGTCACAGCTATCTGTGGTATTTTGAATTCGATGGTTTTATACTTACTGTGCAAAATTTATATGTATTTTCATGAAGCTCCTCAAGCAAACATTTACTAGCCTTGCCCATGATACCCTTGTTGTTTTGCTTTTTGAGGCGCATCTAAGCCTGCTGGTACAGCTGCTTAAAAATACAGGGCATTTCCTGTGAAGACCAAATTATTTCAGTTCTATTGATTTGTTTTAGTCAAAGGTGAGCTTAATAAATCCAGTTTAGCAAGCAGATGAATTTGCTTATGTACTGCTAATAAGTGTCCACACAAAAATGCTCCATTGAAGACAAATATTTCTATACATTTAGATGTTAATTGCTGTTAACATACAGCTGCTTCTGTTTCTTGCAGTTTTGTTCAGAATCATCTGTACTTTCTTGTTCCCATGGTGCTTAATGCTGTTTCAAAACTTTCCTAAGGAATTTATTATGCTCATGGATATTTGTGCATAACTTCTATATCTATTTATGGCTACATGATGCTTTTAAAGTATTTGGAATTAATGTCTTCTGTTTCTTAAATACTAACTCCAAAAACATTTTTACTGTTGCACATCTAAGTGTTGCAAAGCAAATGAGAAGTTTACATGTGTTGTCTAAAAGACAAATAAAACCCGAGAATTTCAGAAATTCTTCTCTACTACTGCAGATGAGTAACACATGTTCTGTATTTTTAAATCCCAGCACTTCAGAAAAATAAGAGATCCCTGTCTTCTAAAAGTTACATGCTTTGATTTAATGAATAAGCAGAGTACACAGCGCAAATCAGTGAAAACCTAGATGCTGAGAGAACATGCAAGGAAGGGAAATGATGCCTGTATAAGACTTAGACATTTAGTAACAATTAGATGCTGTATCAAGTAATTTGTTGAGACTTTTCTTCCATACCTAATACCTAAAAACAAAATATAATGTTGAGTCCTTGTGTAAAACATTGAAGTGTGCATGTGCAAAGTTACACAGGGCCTTTTCATCTGATCTAGACATATGCTTATGTGTTTTACAGGATTTGGATTTTGGTTTGTGAGGGTTCAGAAGTAATTGATTTTGTCTTTGATAAACTGTATGATGAGACACAATGAATCTAAAAGAATAAGAACATGACAAATGTCTCAAGAAGTTAAATACTTATTCTTAATAATTATGAATATATGGCTAAACCTCTCTTCCACTGCTTCTAAGGCTTATTCATTACCATTGAAGAGGCATTTTTGAAGGGTGTCTGTTACAGTAAATGCTCTGTTCATCTGACTTTGGACAACCTTGCTGTCTGAAAGGATAGGCTGTGTTCAGCTTCTGCTAGGAGGCATGATTAATTTTCCACAGCTTAAGAAACTAGGGTCTCTTCCCTTCCCTATTCTGAGTTGCTCTCAGCAGGGACTAGAAAATGGAGACTCTTACCATCATGAACTTCTCTATAACAAGGATACAGATAAGGCAGGGTGTTCTCTGGTCAAACAGGAGGTACCTGAAGGATGCCTAAAGAATCTGCAGGCTTAGAATCACAGGTTGATGTTATGATGGTTCACTGAAGGTTGTAAATTATGAACCCAATCAAATAAGAGGGAAACAGAAATAGTGGAAGTAACTTGGTCAGTCTGGTTATGAGTATGCGACTGAGCATGTCTCCTATGATGAAAACCTGAGAGAGCTGGGGGTGTTCAGCCTGAAGAAGAGAAGGTGTGGGGGGAGCTCATCTATGTTTTATATGCTGATATTTTTTTATCTGAAGAGAGGGTGTAAAGAAGGTGGAGCTGGGCTTTCTTCAGTGGTACCCAAGGGCAGAAGGAGACTCAGTGGGCACAAACTGAAACACAGGAGGTTCCTTCTGAGCATTAGGAGGCACTTATTGTGAGGATGACCAAGCAGTGGCACAGGTTATCCAGAGAGGTTGTGGAGTCTCCATTCTTAGTGACATTCAAAAACTGTCTAGACATAGCCATGAGTAATTGAGTCTAGGTGGCCCTGCCTGAGCAGGGACCTTGAACCATGTGACCTTCAGCAGTCCCTTCCAGCCTTGACCATTCTGTGATACTTCTTCTGTACCTGTATTTTTTGAGCTTCTTGAGCTTCTGAAGTGGGAGTTTGCGATGGCATGCACAAAGCAGACGGCGCGCAAATCTACTGGCGGGAAGGCGCCCCGCAAGCAGCTGGCTACCAAGGCTGCCCGCAGAAGCACGCCGGCCACGGGCGGCGTGAAGCAGCCGCACCGGTACTGTCCCGGCACGGTGGCGCTGCGCGAGATCCGGCGCTACCAGAAGTCGACGGAGCTGCTGATCTGCAAGCTGCCCTTCCAGTGCCTTTATACTGTCCTGGGTTCAGCAGTAGCAGTCATTTTTTCTCCTTCTTAGTAGCTGGCGCAGCGCTGTGTTTCTAAATTTCAGTCTGGGAACAGTACTGATAATACCGATGTTTGTAGGTACTGCTTAGAATGTTTACATTAATCAAGGACTTTCTGAGCCTCATGCTCTGCCCTGGGAGGAGGGGAAGCCAGGAG
>WYDI02035854.1:0-26271 GCA_009867235.2 Psittacus erithacus | reverse complement strand
CAGTGGTTTGTGTTATACCTTAGTTACTGGACTGTTCTTATCTCAACCCGTGGGAGTTACATTCTTTCGATTCTCTTTCCAAGAGCTGGGGGGAGGAAGAAGAGGCTTCGTGAGCGAGCAGCTGTGTGGTTCCGAGTTACCGGCTGGGCTTAAACTATGACAACCACCAGGAAGAAAAATGTCTTTAGTGCAGACAAAGCTCAGAGAAGTTGCACAGTGCAAGAGTGCAGCAACGGGAATGCCTGTGCCCCTAGCAATTGCAGATATGTGCAGTAAGAAAATGGAATCCTCTGCAGAGGTAACAGTAGAATGCACCCTTGCTTTCAGCAGAGGAAGGGGATTTCTGATCTCCTGCTCCCTCTTTCTGTTAATACTCATTTGTGCCCTCAGTGACCTCAGCAGGCATATTTATCAAGAGCCAGTAAAAACCCAGCCTCCAGGTCACAACATCCCAATCAAGTCATATGCATTGAAACCTTTTTCAATTGCAATCATTCCTGCTTCAACTACATCTTGTCCTTTGAGATGGACCTTTACATTCTAGCCCATCTGGGGGACTGACTGGAATTATTCACAATGTACAAAAGGGCTCAGAACGCTCAGCCATGCTGCATATAGTGTTAGAAAACTGAAAATCAAACAGGCTTACCAACAACTTTCTGCTCTCTGTAGTAACCTGTCAGCACTGCTACACTGCTGCAAGTGGCAGCAACAGGAAATAATAGGATTCTGTCTGCTCTGTGCACTGCTGGGATCCAATAACACAGTAACTTCCTTCGTGGTACCAGTGGAGCTAAGTAGACCACACAGATGTATTCTCCGAGAGGCTGCTAATGTCTTACTGGCCCTTTTCTGAGACATTTGGGAAAACACTGGAAAATAATTTAGTGATCTCTTGCTGCCATGCCATTTGGTGAGCTCTTCAGGCTTAAACAGAAGCATCTGAACATTTTCAGCTACTGCTATTCTAATTTTGCTGTATCACTGTAGCAAGGTATCAAAACATACTGAATAGGACAATTGACAGCAGCTGTTAGAGATTAATATATTCTACATATTATTCCCTCACAGATTTTCAGCTCAGACATTATCCCTTAGCAGACCATGGGTATAACAGTGGTCCCGTCATTTTCTCCATGAGGTTCTTGGTAAAATCATGTCCAATAATCTAGCCTGAATGGCAAGTTAAATGCACTCAAGAAAGAATGAGTTTTGACTGGATGGTGAATACATAATATCAGTTCCCAAACTACCTTAGTGCAACTCATTGCAGGCACTCATCAGAAGCAACTGGATGTTTAACTTATCAAAACTCTTAATTTTATAGCACAGCAGAAGCCAAATAAGCCTCTTCATGTTGTAGAATAAAGGCAAAAGAACATCAGCTCAAAAGCACCTGCCTGCACTTTCCGTATGGTCATGGCAGTGAACAGTGGGGTAGAAAGAAGCATCTGTCCTGTTTCTGTCTCTCATTTTCTGTAAGGGAAGGCAAAATACAAGAACAGTAAATAGATCAGAAAGTCACAGAAACTCATGAAGAAAGAATTTCAGTGAAAGAGAGAAACAAGAACAAGCCTATAAAATCAAAGTGGGATAAAAAAGGGTGGACTATGCTTTCTGGTTTGAAGGAAAGGGTCATCAAACCTGTGGAGAGCACATCTTTCCTCACCTTTTAGGGAGGATGCCTGAGGGAACAGACCACTGCCTCAGAATATCCATGTGAATATTAGAAATTGGTCGTTTGCAGTAGACGCCCCATTGCTGTAGCTGTATTATATTGCTGTGGCTGTATTATATTGCTGCGGCTGTATTATATTGCTGCTAAATAGCTCCAGTGAATTTTTGTCAGGTGAGTGCCCAAAACAATGAAAAGAATTTTAAAAAAACACCAACAAAATAAAATAAACCTTCATCATGGAGCAAAATGTTGTTTAATGGTGCCAAAGCATTTTTTTTCTTTTATAAGAGACAAGCAAGTCTGCTTTGTGAGCAGAAACATCTTCTGTTTCTTGGTTTCTGCAAAAATGTCTTCCGAAAGCAAGCAGGAATTTCAGTTATTTCTTATCAGTAACTGGACCTGAGTTATTTAAAGTACATCCATTTGAAAAGCATCTACATCGTATTGTAGACTTCAGTGAAAAAAAGTATTAAAAGAAGTCAGTTATATGTGGATGACTAAGGCATGAAGCTAAGGGGAGACCTGTGAAGGAAAACAACTGGCTATGATTTAATACTTCAGCTAACTTTGCCAAACCAATTGGCCACTTTGACACACATTCTACTAGATATTGAGGCACAGCCTTCTCAGTATTTAGAAGCTGAGTATAGTTCTGGTAAGTATCAAAGGATTATTTAAGTGTATTTCACTCTAGTTGGCATTACTGTTGGAAGACTTTACCTTCAGTGTGACTGCAACAATGATAAATCATTTGACTATCAGCTTCTCATTAAGCAATGATTCAAATGCTACACATAGGGAACTTATGAGACTGAGTGGATGTACAATAAAATGAAGAATGAAATTCAGTGTAGATAAATGTGAAGTGATGCATGTGAAAAAAAAGATATTTAGCTTCCTGTATAAAATGATGGGCTCTGAGGTGACCATTAATGCTACACAAGTGATACTTGGCGTTATGAGAGAATGCATTCAGTACCTGCCAGATGGCAAAACCAACAACTAGCCAAACAAAAAGACCCAACAGATCAAATCCTGGGACTTATTATGAAATTATTTGAAAATAAAACAGAAAACAAAATTTACTACACCTTTGTAGTAAATGGTTTGCTTTTGAAGAATAGGAATGAGCATCACAGGAAAGTCTGCCTTCCTCTTCCAGTATTTATAATCATGACGCTAATTTCTACACAACACATGAATCTGCAAATACCGTTAAAATTAGTGAACATATAAAAAAGAGGTCACAATATCTATAAATTTAGATACTTAACCAAAATTGTTGAGTGGAGAATTCTTATTAGTCCGAACATTGCAGTCACTTTACAGAAGCATAGTTAATCATGCTGCCAGATATCACAGAAGCAGTAGCAGCAGGATTAATTCCTTACTGGAACTAAGACCTTGGAATACACCAAGAGGTGTTAATCAGATATTTCTTTTGGTATAGAGTGGTTCTTTTCAGGACAATATTTATATTAAAAACGTGAAAAAGTTTCAGAAGAGTGGCACAGATTAATTACTAGAGAAGAAGAAAAGATAATAAAATGACACTTACTAATGCAATGAAGTAGCACTGTGCTGTCTTGTTTATTCCTTTAGTAAGTTGGAAACTTCTGGCAGGTAAGAGTAAGTGACTGAATGAAAGATAATTTAAATACCCCTAAAGAGTTTAATGAATAGAGGAAGAACAGTCTTTCTGATTGCTTATATACATATGGCCTGTGGTGATGTGCCAGCTCACTAGGGAAAAGGGGAAAATAATTAATAATAGGTAACTAGATATTAGGAAAATGGAAACCTCAGATCATTTCTATTGCTAGAAGCTTCTAATGGACTGTCTTGCATTGTCCTGCAAAGAAGGAAATGCATCTGAAGGCAAAGGTATGAGAAAGACATGACCCTAATTTCTTCCTTGATTTACGTGTTACCTGTCTTCACAACTTTCATTTGCTGTTTGTCAATCTTTTCTCCTTTCCTCTGTTCCTTCCCATCATTTTCGGTTCTCATTCAGCTTCCATATCAAAGTCTACTACCAAATATATCTGCCAACATCCTCTCATAATCCTGCATGGAACAAGTTCCAGGCAATGGGTCACAAATTATTTGAAATGATGGTGAAGAGGACTATTTTGTGCTACTGATGTTGTATATTAATTAAATTGTAAGATCTTAATTGGAAATGTTGGGAAACAGCTTATCCCAGGATAGGTGGCTTTATCACCTTATGGGTTTCACCTACTTTTTTTACTTCCTGCCACAGTAGGGAAGGAAAAACTATAGGGAGAGGAAAAAAAATTTCTGTGACCCATGTCAAGTTGCACCCAAAAAAGATGTAGTAAAAGTATGGACTTCTGTAAAGTGAGAGTGACATTATTTCCAGTGAACCACCTCTTCATGTCTTTTGTATTTATCTCAAAAGCTGTTTGGGATAAGACTTTCTTTTGCTAAAGGCTACAGACCATGACTACTAGCGTGATGCTCCTGTGCAAGAGAACAAATGCCAGGCAGCAGGCTCTACAGGGTCCTCTCTGCCAAGATACATGGGAAAGGTGGGAACAGATAAGATCCACACCATGCACAGTAACATACTTTGTGCCATGTAAAGGGAAGAAAGATTTTGGACTTGCTTGGTGCCTTTGGAGTAACATGTTATACAAGCTGGGGGAAATGTTTGGTTGACATACGCAAGAAAATCCAAGAAACTTTGATCTGGGTAATCTAAATGGAGATGTTTGAAAAGAGATCATAGAAAAAAAGGTCACATTTTCTGGGAACAAAGGTACTAGCTGAAAACCACAAACACATCTTTCTTACACTTTCTGTAGATCTCTGTGTGGAATCTGGCTTCAAAAACCTGGAATAGATTCCTGGAAAGTTCTCTTAAGGCAAGGGCATGATAGGGGAAGAACACTAGATTTAGCAAGTCTGACAAGCAATCTATTGCTTATTTTCGTTGACCTTTGCATTCACCTCACTGCTGTGTGAAAGCACATTATTTCAGAATAAAGCAGAGAGGAAATCTGTTCATATTAAAGTCCTGACATGTTCCCTTCCTGCTCAGATTTTTATCCTAACAAAGGGTGTTGCATCTTGGCACGAGAACCCAGGGGAGCTATAAAGATGGAACTGATGTATTTTTGCTCCTTAGGACTCAGAGTCATGTTAGGGCAGAATACAGAAAAAAAGAAAGAAATGCTTTGGAGGCTACTGTTTATATGTATTATCCAATAAATGTATCGCATAGACTCCACAAATAACCTGGTGACACCCAGAATTTCCTCCTCTTATGTGAGCACATGAAACGTGTTCAGGTTCAAGTTTTTGGGAAGTTGAAAACTTCATGCAGCGTGGGAACAAAACTTGCTCCTCAACCACCAGGCTGTGATGCTAAAGAGGCATCATTTCTCCTTAGGACTGATTACGTTACTCCTGCTACAGTTAGCGGACAGAAACAGGAACATTTAATGTTCTTATTCATCTTAATCAAAGGGGTCATCTGCCATAGAAGTACTGATCACTCTCCACTGACTCAATTGTCTGCATATGACTTGCCTATAAATGTATCTGTAGTGTGGTGAAAGGAGATAAATACCAGTCCCTAATGGTTTTGTTGGCATACAAATATTACAAAGTCAGTATGAGTGATGAATATCATATTAGGAGACCTGCAAAACCAGGTTCAGATGTTTGCAACCACCAGAGCACAGAATCGAGTCTCTCATGGTACCTGTCAGCAATTTACAACTAAATTTAGGAGTCTAAATGTAGGAAAGCATTTCAGAAGCCTAAACATCAATGCAGAATCATGTCTTGGACTTCCTGAGGCAGTGATATAGAGCTGCTGTGTATGACACAGGATCTATGGGAGGTCTCTGAAGTGGCCTCTGCAGATCATGACAGATACCTTAGGATATCTGACGTGCACTGCAAACCTCACTTCATGTTCATGAATTAATAGGTACAGAGAGTGTTCAGTTCCTAACAGATAAACCCTGAGTGCCATTTAGGAGGTCTTCACAGTGCCTGAGACCCCAAGGCAGAGCAGGCTAGTGCAGTGTCACATTCCCACCAGCCCTGCCCTGTCCTGGTGTAGTGGCTACAGCCCAGGTGAGGCTCCTCACAGTTTCTGAAGTGGCACAGTGGAGCTTGTTTTCAGACTCCTGAAATCTCCTCTTTGCAGCCAGGTGTGAGCCAACTGCCAATGCATGGAGACAGCAGATTTCTATGTGTTACAGCCAGAATTAAAATAAGGATTTAGTGTGATGTGAGATGCCCTCATGATCAGCTCCTGGCTGATCTAAAAAAGCATGCATTTTTCCTTAAAAAGTGAAAATGCATCAAAAGGATTATGACCAGCAGGTCAAGGGAGGTGATTCTCCCCCTTTACTCCACTCTGATGAGACTTCAACTGCAGTCATGTGTTCAGCTCTGTGGCACACGACACAAAAGGGACATGCAACTGCTTGAGTGAGCCCATAGGAGGGCCAGAAAGATGCTCAGAGGGCTGGAGCACCTCTCCTATAGAAACAGACTGAGAGATCTGGGTTGTTCAGCTTGGAGAAGTATCTGGGAAGACTAACGGTCTTCCAGTACCTAAAGGGGTATAATACAAGAAATCTTACAAGGACATGTAGTGACAGGACAAGGGGGAATGGTTTTAAACTGAAAAAGGTAGATTTAGATTAGACATAGACATTAGGAAGAAATTCTTTACAATGAGGGTGATGAGGTGCTGGCACAGGATGCCCAGAGAAGCTGTGGCTGCCCCATCCCTGGCAGTGTTCAAGGCCAAGTTGGACTGGACTTGGAGCAACCTGGTCTAGTGGAAGGTGTCCCTGCCCATGGCAGGGGCGTTTGTAACTAGGTGATCTTTAAGGTCTCTTCCAATCCAAACAATTCTGTGATTCTGTGATTCTACAAACAGTTCACAGATTTCCATGCTGTGCAGCTTTGGATAGACTGATAATGGGTAAGACATTCAAAATATAATAGGAAGATAGTTTCAATTGAAGTTATGTAAAATTTAGGCAACTTGGCTTCTTTTGGAAGACTCACTTATGCAGCTTTTTGTTTCTTCAGAATTTTTACTGTCATGCGATTATTTTATTCCTGTCAGTCAAGATAGAGGAAAGGTAGAGAAGGATGCCAGTACTTAGGAGATCTACAAGATTTTATGCTCTGGATGTTTTTGTCATTAGTTGGCACCTTTGGTAGTTTAGGCTAGAGAACTACAATGTGTCCTTGTAATGAATAAGTACTATTATTGACATCCCTCACCATGGTCAGTGTGCCCCTACATGCTTCATCTAGGTGTACACCTGTGAAGTCAAGATGCCTTTAGTCTTAGCAGTGAGCCAGAATGGAAAGAATCAGTAGAAAAGCCAGCTGGTGATGTCAAAACAGAAAGTGTGGGTATGCTTCAGTTGACATGACTGAAATTCATAACACATTAATTTTAAAATGAGACTCTCGTTTTGTGGAATAGGTTCCCATTAGTTTTAATTATTATTTATCATGGTGCTTAAGGGCAGTGTGTATTTTTTTTTTTTGGAACTGTACAGTATCATATACTTCAAATGTGTTCTACACAAACAACTGAGAAGATGGACTAGCATATGTAAGTTGATCACAGAATAAGCTTTGAATAAGAAAAACTCTACTCTTGAGGCATTCAAGGCTTGGTTAGACAGAGCCCTGGATGACCTGGCTTAATGATGAGCTAGTCCCACGTTGGTGGAAGGTTGGTTTAGAGACCCTGAGGTCTTGCCACCAACATTTCTATAGTAGGTATCCCTCTTAGAAAACTAAGGGAACAAAATCCTACCCTACCTCCTGTATGAAGATAGGCTGAGAAAGTTGGGGCTGTTCAGCCTGGAGAAGAGAAGGCTGCGTGGAGACCTCAGAGCAGTCTTCCAGTATCTGAAGGGGGCTTATAAGGCTGCTGGGGAGGGACTCTTCATTAGGAACTGCAGTGATGCGACAAGGGGTAATGGGTTCCAACTTAAACAGGGGAAGTTTAGATTGGCTATAAGGAAGAAGTTCTTTACTGTAAGGGTGGTGAAGCACTGGAATGGGCTGCCCAGGGAGGTTGTGAATGCTCCATCCCTGGCGGTGTTCAAGGCCATGTTGGACAGAGCCTTGGGTGACATGGTTTAGTGTGAGGTGTCCCTGCCCATGGCAGTGGGTTTGGAACTTGATGATCTTAAGGTCCTTTCCAACCCTAACCCTTTTTTATATCTTATTGCTTGAGCTTTGTAGTACAACTGAATTTCATTATGGGGTCAGACTTTCTCTGTAATCTATTTTATGCTTTATCACTCCAAATATGTGTGTTATTTGGGTTGCTGCTGCCTAGTTTGTTATGACTTAATTTGATGCAGAGCTGATGTAGTGGGAGATCCATTATGTGCTGTGGTGACATAGCATCCTGGTCTCCTCCTGCTCTAAAACAATGACTCATAATTCTTCATCAGGAAAAAACTTGTAAAGAATTTAAAAACAGCTGTTTGAGAGCGTTAACAACAACAAAATATGTTTCTGTTTCTTTGATGCTGGCAGCTGGGGTTTATAAATTATTATTTATCAGTACAAAAATACAAATTAATCTCTCCAAATATTTTTGGATGCTGGATGTCTCCAAAATGTATTGATAAGAAATACATGATATGAATATCACACTAATCAATCCAATACTACCAAGTATAATAATTACTATCCAGCAGCTAAAACTAGTATATTATCCAGATATGGACATTGAAATTAAAAAAAAAAAAAAAGGTAAAAATCCCAAGAAATAGCCATCAGTTATATACTTTTAGTCTAGGGAGGTTAAAATAGAGGGTAGATATGATAGTCTTAAATATGGAAAATATTGCAGCAAAGAGGTTGCAAAAAAGTTGATCACAGTGGACTTGGGCAGAAAAAAATGGATGGGCTGAAACAGCAATGAGAGATTCAGTTTAGGAAACAGAAAATATTTTTAATGGTGAGGGAAGATGAGCACTGAAATGAATTGCTTGGGGAAGCCATGAAATCTCCAGAACTGTTTTTTTAAAAAAACAAAGTAAGTAAACATTGGTCAGGAGTGATACAGGCAGAAGTGGTTGTGGCCAGGTACAGGAAGATGGACTATATTACCTCCTTTTGGGAGTTATGTCATTATATGTCTCGTTATTGAGGGCCAGAAATTGTGTGAGTATAGAGAATGATTGTTCCTAATGATAGTCGCTGTCAGTGTAGTTGCAGTTTGTATTTATGGTGCCTTTACTTTAGAAGATCCCTACAGAAGTGTCTGACAGAATTTCTGGTATTTCATAAACACTTTGGAAAGGAAGCACTACAATTTGCAAAAGAGACTTATCAGAACATTCTGACCAAAGAAGTCTGAAAAACTTATGCTCTTTTGTATATGTTTATAAAAGCTGTACTCATTTTCTTTCTATCTGTAAGGATTTCAGTGATGAAGATCATCAAGCACTTCAAAAGCACTTTATGTGTGATCTGAAACTTGTTGACGACAGTAGAAATTTTTCTATTCTTAATAGGCTTTATGCCAGGCTTTTTGTGTGCTGTTCATAGAGTGACTCCTATTTGCTTACTAGGAATATACACACAGCATGACAAATACTACTTTTACCTTGGTCAAAGGAAGTGTTTTCCAATTCCACAGTCAGCTGCTTGTATCTGACACCATGTTCAGCACAAGGGCTGTGCTTAGAATATCTGTGATATATCTGTTGAGTCAGATCTGTCTGCCTTAATGACTGCAAGAGACTTTGATTATTTATGCTTGTAAAGAGATCATCATACAACTTATGAAAAGACAAGCTCTGTTATCAAAACACTGTTAGCTACACAAAAAAACATTGAAAAACTTTATTTTATTTGTTTAAATGCATATCAGACTGAAGTAACGATGGCATTTTTCCAAGACATATTTCAGAGTACACCTGCCTCTGTCTGACATAGACAAGTCTCTTAAAAAGCACAAAAACGATTTTAGAAACTTGACTGCTGTTGAGCCTATTAACATCTGCTACATTGAAACACTAACATCAGGAGTTTGCAAACATGTAAGTGCTTTTCAAAACCTTTGTTTTATTTTTCTGAGATTGCTACACAAATGAACATTTATTTTCTCATTTTTTTCCCCTCTCTTCCCCATACCTCCCAGTTATGTGAGCCTTTCTGAATTTCTCAACTCAGTCCCTCCTCCAAATGCAGTTATTTGCTGAACTTGATAAAGTAGGAACATCTGCTCTACCTGCATTATCAAAAAAACCCCATAAGAAGTAAGAATTAGATTAGGACAGAATACCAGTGTCCAGACATAATACCAGTGTAACTCAACAGTGCTTTGGCAGGAGCACTGGAGAACTGTGAGAATAATTATTGTTGGAGAATGCATAAACATGAATTTGAAGGTAGATGTTCTCGGACTCTGGTTAGCACTTTCAATGCCCCTCTACAGTCCAATTGCTATTACCCCTTTAGGTTCTTTGTTGGTATTTTTTCTGTGAAAAACAGGAAAATTTGACAAAATTACGTATTTTCAATTAGCATTTTTATCCAAAGCCACATCTGTCTCACATGTCCTAGCTCTGATAGCGAGCAAGCAGAATGATGCTTTTAAACTTGGCAGGTTGTTTTTCAGAAAAGTCCAACAGTGTCTGCAGGGGGTAAATCCCAGAATGAAAACTACTTGTTAGTTCCTGAGAGCACAGCCTTTAGCACTGGTAGTCATAGCTTGAGGGTTTACCAACTCCTTCCCTCAAGGAGCCCTGATTGTAGGTGTGGCCAGAGCTCCGATTGTCTGCCTCCCTGTGGCTTGCTGTTGAGTAAAGTTGAACACTTGTGCTTACTGTTAAATTCCAATTTCAAGTTCCCGTTCCAGGTTGCAGGAGTTAAGCAGGTGATGACAGGCTGTTACTCATGATTTCAAAACAAGCATTAATAAAATGATACCTTCTGTGCATATCAGTGATGCATGAAAGAAACAAAAACAAGAAGCTGTGAAGGATTTGTGGTTTTGGCCACAAAAGTGGTGAGTGTCTGGGATGAACTTCAATGAGAGGTGATGTGTTCTTCTTTTTTTTCTTTTTGAATTAAAATTCTGTCTTGCTGGATGTGTTTCTTTTGGATAAGTTATTGGAAGAATTATGGGAAGCATTATAGAGGAGACTGGATTAAGTGGTTATATAGTTTGTTCTGGTTTTAACTCTATTCATGTAATGTGTGCTTATTTACTGAATGCCTTTGAAGTCTCCTTGTCATATGCTTCTGATAAATAGCCAATAACCTTTTGTAAATTGGAATATTTTCTGTATTTTACTAATATATCAAATACAGACCCAGCAACTTTTGAAAAAGTCCCAGTAGATGAGGTGAGTGAGTAAATTGAGGCATCTGAAATTGAAGCACCTGTACCTCACCTGTACAGCTCTATTTGCAGGAATCACATTAAAAGCTGCTTTGGGAATTCCAAACTATCTCAAATATAATATAAGGGTCAGAATTTCTTTCTTGAGGGAGTGTGTGTCTCAATGCTTATATTTCAGTAAAAGCTACCCGTGCAATTACAAGTGTTTTCTTAACAGTTAATCTTAAATTTTCTTAACTGCAGTCTGAACATAGTGTGTATTACACTCTACAAACAATTGATGGTATGCTTCTTTATGCCATCAGTTAATGGAGCTGCACTGCTCCATGCACTGTGAACTGCTACTAGCTTACCACATTTGTCTTTATTCTAGACAGATTATACTAAGGTTGATTCCCCCCCTTCACTCCCCTGCATCTCATTTTCAAATTTCTTTGGCATTTCTCTTCCTAAAATTGCTGGTAGCGTTCAAAGTCTAGGAGCAAGTGTAGCTTCATAGTGTCTTTTATTTTGAGTAACTTTATGCCATCAGCAGACTTCATCGCTTACCTCAGAGATTATTCTCTTTTCCAGCTCATTTATGAGTATGCTGTCTGGAGAACAAATGTGTGCTGCATAATGAAGAACTTTTAATGGAAGACACAGTGAACCTGTCAACATTTTGACTTTAGTACAAAAGCATCCACCAGAGAATTCTGTAGTAGAAGGCACTGTCAAATGCTAATGGATGGAGGACTTTGCAAGCCTTCATTTGGATGTTCCCTATGGAGACAGGTGCAATGGGCTGCAATGATCCAGGCAAGAGAAACATTTTCCACCTTGGCACATCAAAGGAGATACGGAAACACTAATTCTCAGATAACGTGGGAAGGATTGTTCAATAGTATGGCTGCATATAGTTTTCTTTAAATGCTGTGCCTGTAATTTGTTAGGGTAAAGAAAATGATCTGGCCTCTACTCCAAGGTCATATGCATTGCCATCTCATTCCAGATGTCTGTTTGAAAGTAGATTTCTTTATCTTTAAACTGTTTTTATTGGGGATTTATTTGGATTTGGTGTTATTATCCTGCTATTGAGTTTCTTTAAATCAAATAGTTCAAATCTGGAAGCAAAGAGCATACATCATACTGAAACAGAGTTGTTATTGAGAGGAATTATTATAAATTATTATTATGTTATTATCTTCCTTATCATCAGGGAGATGAAATATCTGTAAAAATGTAAGTCATCAAGTAAATGTGTATTCCCAAAACAGAGCTGCAGGAAACTGGGCAAATCTAAGCTTTACCTCTTTGAGCAAGACAGAAGCAAATAACATAATTTTCCCTCTCTGTCTGGAGATGACAGGACTGCTTATGAAAGGCCACTAATGTCTTCCTTTAAAAACATGTGCCAGAAAATTGAAAGGCATCAGAGGTCACAAGAATGTTATGAAAACCTGCAATTCAGGAAAAAAAGACAGTCTATTTATGAAAAAAAGAAAGTACTTTGAAAATCACAATATGCGGGATCTTAAAAAAAAAATTGTAAAGAATCTCAGTTACTGGAAGCTCAAGCAAGACAAAGTTAAATCATAACTAGAACTGATGCTTGAAATGAAGTAATTGACTGTCGGGTCAAGTAGATGTGAGGATATGATTACTTCATATCAGTTGTGCTTAATGCTTCAGGACATGCAAGGGCTTTCACTGTTACACATATTACAGTATTACATTTCAATGATTCCATTTTGTAGCAGGATTAGATGTTGCCAAATCATAGCCTTTTTTCCTATATGCAATACTGGCTTCCAAGAGTTAAAACAGTTGAGGTAAACTAGCATAGCTTCACTTATTTCAGTGCAAAACTTATTTTTTACATGTAACTGATTTTTATTACCTGATCCACTCTTTCTTACTGTTAAGGCTTAGACGGGTCATACAGTAAAAAAAAGATCAATTTTCCAGCACAGCTACCAAAAACTAGGGAAAAAGCCCAAACCATGTAAAAGAGCACTGGTAGAATTGGGATGGAATTATGCCCCCCTCCCCCGACACATCTAGTTTAAAGCATCCTTGACCAGCCTGGCAAGCCTCCTATCAAAACTGCTCTTTCCCTTCTTTGTCAGACCAGCTCCACCAGCCCCCAGTAGACCTGGCCTACTAAATTGAGTCCCAAAATACCACATAATACCACAAAAACTCCAATTAAAAAAAAAATGATGTGACATCCAAAGCAGCTCCTGTACCACTGCCATTTCTGCGCTGCTGAGCTGCTAAAAGTATGTAATCCGCTGAGTGCTAAGAGGAGCCTCACAACTCTTCAGCAAACTCCTCTACACTCTGTAGCCCTGTCTACTCCCAAATGTATAGAAGAGATGCTCCAATGATTACTTTATCAGCGGACCAAGTTGTAGCTTTTGGAGCCCAAGAATCACACAGAATGCTGCATCCTATAGAATCATAGAATGCGTTGGAAGGGACATTCATAGATCATCTAGTCCAACCCTGCTGCCATAGGCAGGGACAGTTCTCACTAGATCAGGTTGCTCAAAGCCCTATCCAACCTGACTTTCAACATTTCTAACAATGGGGCATTCACAATTTCTCTTACATTTTTTGTAATAGAGATTGGTTAAATATAAGGATTTTGTATCTGTAAATACGATGCATCACCTGATTACCTGTTCATGAACCTGGAAAAGGTTTTGGATTTATTTTTTTTTTTTCCCACACAGGAAGTTTTTTGGATTTGAAGAAATGATAGTTAAAACTCTGTACATGCTCTGTCTTCTCTTTCTGCAGCAGTGGCAATGAAGATATTGTTCTGTAAGCCACTTTCCACTATTTAAAAAGCTTATCTTTTGCACTTTAGTTGGTAACTTTTCCTTTCATATGAAATCCTTGGTTTTTTGCTTCTTCTTATGGTTTAAACTTAGCTGGGAACTAAGTACCACACAGCCACTCGCTCACTTTCCCTCTCATTCCCCCTGAGTGGGATGTGGAAGACAACCAGAAGAATGCAAAACCAGCAGGCTGAGATAAGAACAGTTTAATAATTGAAATTAAGTAAAATATAGTGATAGTAGAAATAAATAATACTAACCATACTAATAGTGATAATAATAATAATAATAGGGAACAACAAAAAAGGAGATATGAAAACTCAGAAAACACAAAGTGATGCACAATACAATTGCTCACCACCTGCTAACCAATGCCCAGCTCATCCCCAAACAGTGATCAGTCCATTTCAGCCAACTCCCCCCAGTACATATACTGGGAATGGTGTGCTGTGGTATGGAATACCCCTTTGGCTAGTTCAGATCAGTTGTCCTGGCTGTGCTCTCTCCCAGCTTCTTGTGACCCTCCTCACTGCAAAGCATGAGAGACTGAAAAGTCTTTGATCAGGGTAAGCGCTACTGAGCAACAACTAAAACATCAGTGTGTTATCGCCATTGTTCTCAAATTGAAGCCAAAACACAACAACTAGGAAGAAAATAACTCTATCCCAACTGAAACCAGGACACTTGTAAAACATGATAATGCAAAATTATTCAAGTAATTACAAAAACATCTTTACTTCTTATGCTGTGTCTTATTTGTGTATTTTAGAGGGAATGGAGTACATTTGTAAATATTGCTAATTTAGTGGATGAAAACTGCTATGACCTATGTTATGACTTGCATTTGATATGTTTCTGGGAAATGCTTTAACCACCATTCTGTTGCACAAAAGGAAAGCTAGTACTTCCTCTTCTCATGTTCTGTTGTATGAATACAGCAATCACTGCGTTTCACGCTGTGCATGATTCTGAGGGTCCTCTTGAGATAAGCTAACGGCATCCCTATTGGGCTGGGCCCCTGTGCCACTTATAAGTATGGACTCTGGGAATGCCTGCTGTCTGGAAAGGGTTTCTTAATGAGTCAGAAGCCAAACCTTTCAGCCCTCATAAAAGACTGACATGTACCTGGTCTTGCCCAGGACAAGAACGTGAGGCATCTGCCAAACCATACTGTTAAGAGGCATGGGATTAGGGTCTGCATTTCTGCACTTGAAATCTAAATTCCACCCAGCCCTGGGGAAGTATCTGAATATTTCATAGATTTGAGTATTAATATTCCCATATATTAGTTCCACCTGAAATACAATCAGGTTCTTCCCTCAGAACTCCTGTATTCCATTAGAACCCCTTGAAATCAGTGGCTAAAAATTGTGCATGAGGTACAATACTGACCTGATACAATTCATAAAAAATGACAACAGGGATGGATTTCTAATGGTGAGGCAGCCCAAAAGCTTGGATCTTGACAGTGACATCAATCAAGCATGAAAAAACCCTGAAGTTAATGCTTTATAACATATAGCAAATTTTGTAAAAAATCTATAGAAAGAGTAAATGGAAAAAGAGCAGAGATGTGCTTGGCTCAACTAAAAGAGCACCTGGTAGATTTTCAGAGGAATATGGAGTTGGCTTAGCTTTTTGCAAGTAATCCATTTTTAGTCACTGCAACTTTTCTTTCTTTTTTTGATGTAGTACTTTGAAAGCGTTTTTATCAGTAAAGATTGCTCAAAGTGATTTTTTTTCTTCATTTATTTTTGCCCTCAGTTGTTTTCTGGGATCTTTGTTTTGTTTTCATTTTTTTTATGTTGGTTTACACCACTGGTGTTGCAGTATCCTGAGAAGCTGGGACACAGAGCAAGCTCTATTAAAACCTTTCAGCAAAGTTTCCTTCTCTTATGTGGCTGTGGCTCATCAGCATTGCCATACAGCAAAATAATTAAGTGGGTGCCTAAACCTAGGCTTGTAAGGGGATTCAGTTTGAAGGTAGATGCTGCAGGGTTTAAAATAAGACTCAATAGATTATTCAGATTTAGGGCCTAATTATTTTCCCCATATTCACAGTGTGCTGTATCAACATGTCACATAAAAGCATGCAGGAGTAATGTAATCACAGCCTGAGAACATGGGCATGCAAAAGTCTGTGAATAATTGCAATGCTTTAAGTAAAAAACCAGTAAACTAATAAATAAATAGACTAATAAAGTCCAAACAGTAGAGCTGGAAAAGTGAAAAAGATGAAGGACTTTTACATACAATCTACAATTGTGTAGCTTGCCAGGATTACAGAATTTCTTCCTCCCTTGAGTGGATATGTAGCAAGAAAATTAAGGTTACATCTTATAAAGTGGTGCAACCGACTACAGAACAGGAGCTAATCCTAGAATCATAGAATAGTTAGGGTTGGAAAGGACCTTAAGATCGTCTAGTTCCAACCCCCCTGCCATGGGCAGGGACACCACCCAGTAAACCATGTCACCAAGGCCCTGTCCACCTCAGCCTTGAACACCACCAGGGATGCAGCATTCACAACTTCCTTGAGCAACCTATTCCTGTGCCTCACCACCCTCACAGTAAAGAACTTCTTCTTTACACCTAATCTAAACTTCCCCTGTTTAAGTTTTAACCCATTACCCCTTGTCCTATCACTATAGTCCCTAATGTTAGCTGAGAAATCTATATGAATTCCTTTTACAAACTACATTTGGCTTTTCTTTGGACATGCAGAAAGTTTCAAAATTTGTACAATAAAATTGTCTTAACACATCCTGTAGAATTATACTACTATGAATGCCAGTTCCAACTGAAGTAATTTTTACAAAGCAACAAATAGAAATATATTTTAATATTCAGTAAGTTTCAACTGCTACGTTTGTTGTCCTGTTTCAGGGTAGGAGTTCAGTTTAGCTAATCTTCTACAGTCCTTTTGCCTTTCAAAGAATTTTTACTTCAGCTTTGCATACTTATATCAGATGAATAGATTCATTAAATAAATCAACTGTTCTGACTCAAAAGACAGCCAAATTCATCACCGTTTAAAATCTTGAATAGAAAACTACATGCACAGCAAATTTCTTGATGGAAAATACTTTAGAAGCTATGTTGTGAGAAAGAAATAACATTTATGCTCAGTGGGTCTCACAGAGCTAGCAGTGATAGGCTGTTTCTGTGCTAGTGGGAAAAGCTTGAGATGATACCACACGTTAAACTTTGAAGACTTCCTGGTGGATCATGCTACAGCTTTGTGACTTATCACTCAAGAATCATAGAATCACAGAAACATTTGGGTTAGAAAAGACCTCTGAGATCATCAAATTCAACCATTAACCTAATATTGTCAAGTCCCCCACTAAGCCATGTCCCTAAGCACCATATGTACACCTGCTTTAAATCTCTCCAGGGATGGTGACTCCACCACTTCTCTGGGCAGCCTGTTCCAAGGTTTGAAAACCGTTCTGGGGAAGAAATTTTCCCTAATACCCAATTTAAGTCTCCCCTGGCATAGCTTGAGGCCATTCCCACTCATGCTATCACTTGTTACCTGGGAGAAGAGACAGACTCCCACCCCCCTACAAGCTCCTTTCAGGTAGCTGTAGAGAGTGATAAGGGCCTCCTTTACCCCAGGCCAAACAACTCCAGTTCCCTCAGCCATTCCTCATCACATTTGTTCTCCAGACCCTTCATCAACTCTATTGCCCTTCTTTGGACCTGCTCCAGCACCTCAATGTCTTTCCCGTAGTGAAGGGGCCCTGAACTTATCACAGTATTTGAGTTGCAGCCTTACCAGTGCGGAGTACAAGGGGACAATTGCTGCCCTGCTGGCCTGCTGGCCACATTATGGGTCATATTTTAAAAGAAATTGTCATGATGGGAGAGGTTCCCACTTTGAAATTTAATGTCTTCTGACTGTAGAAACATACCAATACATTTAAAATTCTTTGCTCCAGTTCAAACTGTTTCACTATTTGCCCAATTCAGACACAAATAAGGGCAGAAGAAAATATAATCCCAAAGTCCCAAAACCTGGTATTAGTTCCTGCAATTAAAAATGGAACACACTGCAGATCTCATAACTTCCAGCCTGATTACTAGACTGTTAGGCACCATTTCCCATTGTGTAATTAATTTCAGCTTGCTTCATATTTCTCAACTAGTAAAAAGAGAATAAGAATTCTTTTGAAAAAGAGTATTTCACACATATACATACTAGAATTTACCACAGGAAGGAATTACACTATTAGTATTAAGTTTTGTTTAAAGCTCCAGGCAGAGCAGATAAAAGGCTGTCGTTATAATACTTGCTGCTATGCAAGTATAAAAGATTTATTTCACGCCACAATAGTCCTTACCTCTCACACAGTAAGCACCATCTCCTGATCATACTGGCTCACCCTTCTCCTATAGCCATCAAATAATTTAACAAGAGATATTCACATGTTCCCATCATTCAGTGGGAATACACCCTGAGTAATACCAACTATTATTTTGGTTTGGGTCTGGTTTAAATTATTTTTTAAACATTACTCATGAATCATCCAGTGCTTTCCATTTGCTTCTGAATTCTTAGATGCAGTACACTTCGTGGCAATCAGTTATACTGGTAGTTCACTTTCCTGTCTATTTTCCTTAATATCAGCTTTATTGTTCACATGTCTGCAGCTATATTTGCCCTGGCATCTCTGAAAGTCCTGCGAATTTGGAGTCAATCTCTGAAAACTCTCCTTAAAGCATCCTAATCTCTTCTAGACATGAGGAAACTACGGGTTGGGGACAGGATAAATTATACACAAGAACATTATATTCTTATTCTGTACATGATAATGCTACAAGCATGAGAGAGAAAGTAGCTTATTAAAGTCATCTGAAGTCTAAGAGTTTTAAGAGGTAGTCCAACCTGGTATCATATTCTATTCCTCTTTTATGCTGAACAGACTGTCTTCTCTGATGTAATGCTGCCAATCTGCCTTTTTCTATTTTCTCTTACAGCCAGATTAATTTTTATGTATCTCATGCCCTTTGGGTCTAAATCTGCTTAGTAGTACTTAGAAGCCAAGTTTCTAGGTGCCTTTGAAATGCTACAGAAGAGAAAGCCAGACAGATTGTCCAGGGTTCCATTTACCTTGTATCTATTTTAAAAGAACATTAAATTAAGGATTTAAAGCACCCTTGTTAATTACTACTTGCTATACTTAATTATGGGACAAGATGGCAAAATAGCCTACTGAGCCATTTGGATAGGCCTTGCAAAGTTTTGATCTTCTACAGTGTTATGTCTTAAATTTCAAGTTGAACAGAAAATTTACATTTGTGATCTGCATTAAACACTGCAGCCTTTGGGTTAAGGACTAATACCTGTGTACATAGGACAATCTTCTCTTGCCTTCTAAGAATTTTGTGAACAGCAGCTAGGTGTTCTATAAGATAGAAGGCCCAGTAGCTGTAGAATTACTGTGGAATATGAAAATAGAGAGTTTAATTCCCTACTTTATCACATACCCCCTGTGTGATACAAAGTAAGTTACCCAGTTCAATGATGGAGTCTTTATTCAACCTGAGCTGCCTGGTCACAGCAATGCCACATGCTCATATACTCTGGAGACCTGGTTTCAGGTATCTATCTTGTCCTTGTAAGCAATCAGAATAAGGACTGACTAAAAATCCCACTTCCCCTTGCAAATGGTAAATCAGTCCCTTCTAAGAAGAATTTTGATGTCTCCTGCTTGCATGATGTTAGTCCTGTGATGTCACTGCAAAGGCAGACAAGAAATATGAAAATATCCAGACACATGCTGCAGGGGTGGATCTGCTGTCACTGCAGATAACAGTACCTTAGGATGCACTTTACAATGCAGAAGGCACTAGAGATTTTCCTACTGTGTGCAGCAGCTGGCTTTCTCTAAACCTGGCCCTTGCATCAATCCTAAATAAAGTGGTCAGTTGGTGAATCTTATTTCAAGAAGTGTACACAGAGCCAGCTTTGGAAAAGCTGTTTATTCTTCTGTGAAACAGTGTCAGGCTATAATTAATAATGCTTAACAGAGGTATTATGGAGATGAACATATTTTGAAAATGGCACAGATATTTTAGATGAGGAGTATAAGTATATATTACTGATTGTAAGTGCGTCAGTTCCACATAGTATATTACACAAAATATATGAAAGGCATGATAATTCATTATTATTTTTAGTATTAATAAAAGAAAACTATGACAGTTGCAATGTATAATATGTAAATATAAATATTTTCATAAGGATCCAGGAAGAAATCTAATACTTCTGAAGTGTATCCAGATGGTGTAATCTCTAAAGCATTCAGATAACAATCCTTACTGTTGGTATAATCAGATCTCCAACTTCCATATGAATATGCTCCAGTGTTTGCAACCCTAAGAACTTAGGAACAAAAATCATAATCTTGATTACAACAATAATATAATAAAATGTCTTTTTTTATTCACTTGAACAGCTAGGGTCCAGCTGGGTTCATCCAGGAAAGCTTTTCCAAATACAAAGAAGGGCAGGTCTTAGAGTAATAAAAGATGAATCAATGATGATTTCATGAACTGCAGACAAGAGAGGATGGCTACAAGGTCTTCATTAAGTTAGTGATAGGCATCTAGCTGATCACATAATACATCCTGGAAAACAATTTTGCAAGGCCCCGTTCTTTAGCAAATACTTAATTTATCAATGTTAACCTGACATAGGGGCCTATTACTACTGACATCAGTTCAACTGACTGCGAATTAGCCACATATTTTTGGCTAAAGTAATAGTAATACACTGTGCTGAATACAGTTGTTCTATTATCCAAGGATTAATAGTCTGACTGACAGATAACTGAGATGAGAAAGAAAAAAAGAATCCCTTTGTTTCAATTGAGATTTGGATTAAACGTTAACAAAATATGTATTGAGGAAACTGGTTATATGTGGTTTTGTCTTGGTCCGTAATTAAATTGGACTATATATTTCTTCCTCTGTAGATCACTGTTGATAATTTCTAGGAAGGTACCAAAGAACTACTTTTGTTCTATGTTTTTTAGAGCGGAGCCCATTTTGCAGCAGATGATATATGAAGAAAAAGGTGGACCATGTAAAGCAATCAAATATAAACACAACAAAGGAATTTTCAGTTGTCTATAGATAGATTTTTCCCTTTAATCTAAAAACAAGTTATGTATTTTTCTGCATATATATTATGAACCTTATAATGAAGATGAAAACATAGCAATCCCCAGTATAAACCCATGACTTAAATTACACTGAAAGTCATAAATTTACATGTTTTACGAAAATCATCAAATCAGAAAATCATTTAGGTTGGAAAAGACCTTTAAGATCAACAAATCCAACTATTAACCCAGCATTGCCAAGTCCACCAATAAACCATGTCCTTAAGGGCCACATCTACACATCTTCTAAATATCTCCAGGGATGGTGACTCCATCACTTCCCTAAGCAGCCTGTTCCAGCGCTTCACAACCCTTCTGGTAAAGAAAGTTTTCCTAATATCTAATCCAAACCTCCCCTGGAGCAACTTCAGGGCATTTTCTCTTGTCCTGTTGTTTGTTTCTTGGGAGAAGAGGCTGACACACATCTTGCTAAAATCTCAAGTATTTTTAGACAGCACTAAGGTCTCCTCCTTTCTCCAGACTAAACAACCACAGTTCCCTCAACCATTCTTCATCAGACTTCTTCTCCAGACCCTTCATCAGCTTTGTTGCCCTTCTTTGATATGCTCAAGCACAGATTCCTTGTAGCGAGGGGTCCTAAAGGCATTTAGCCTTGTTGACCAGCATGCAATTGGACTCAGCCCATTGATCTAGCCTGTCCTGATCCCTCTTCAGAGCTTTCCTACCCTCAAGCACATCAATCTTCCCACCCAACTTAGTATCGTATGTGAACTTACTGAGGATGCACTCAGTCCCCTCATCAAGATCACTGACAATGATATTAAACAGATCTGACCCTATACTCAGTCCTGGGGAACGGCAGTTGTATCCAGCTGCCAACTGGACTTAACTCCATTTAACACCACTCTTTGGGCTCAGCCAATTGATATGTTCCATGATCAGAAAACCCAAAATTCTGCCAATGACACCAGGCAGGTATTGATCTGTTGGATTTTCCTGTTTCTTTCTTTTTCCATTCCTTGCAACTGGGATGATAGAGGAGAATACTACATGTGCTCCTGATACCTTAACCAGTTTTTCCAAGGCCCTGAAGTCTCTCTTGATTGCCCTTGGACTTCTTGTTGCAATTTCAATGCTGCCTATCTGAAAAATCAATAATGGGTAATAATCTGAGGATGTATGAGGGCAGGAAGCATTATATTCACATCTTTAACCCAGACCACAGTGAGGCAGCAGACTTCCCTGCAAGTGAGTCAGGTCTATGTATTGGGCCTTCTGTTTCCTTCAGAAGGGAGTCTTCTACAAAAATGACTTGTCTTTTTTAGTTTATGAAAGAATTTCTGACACAGGGCACAGGCTGACTTAACCTTAGTGACATCTCCAAGCTAGATGGACCATTGCCCTTGTTATTGTTCAGTTTCACTTGCAGAGACTTGTACTTATTATGTGAAGGCACCTGGGAAGGTGAGGTAGTCACAAAACAGGCACTTCATGAGAAAGCTTTAAAGGAACATGATGATGGCACAGTGTTCTGATTCTGAGTTCTTTTCTTTAATGAATCAGAATTGGAGTAGAAAATGAAAAGCAAAATACTGAGAAAAAAAAATAGGCATGAAAAATAAATTCAGCAAAATACTAAACGGGAATAAAATGAATCAAAATCTTTAAATGTCTCATTCATTTGTGGGTGAATGCCATGCAACAACTGCCTTAACAAAAAATAGTAGAGAAAATATCAGAAATGCCAAGCATGGAGATTTCAATATTTGGAATGTTTGCCCATAGTACCTTTTACACTGCAAATGTGAAGGACGAAGGGACAACACTCAAGTGCTAAGAATACAGCCTCAGCACAAAAAGAGCAAAGAGATAAAGACAATGCAAAAGATGACAGCATTTGGTTAAAAGCCAGTCATATAAAGATATCAGCACAGAATAACAGAAGAAAGTGGCAGACATCCCAAATCAATTAAGGAAGATTACTACAGCACAGGCCAATATATTTGCCTTCAGAAAGCCTAGGAAGTGGATAAAAAAGTTTGAGAATAGCTACAAAAAAAAAAAAAAAAAAAAAAAGTGGGAATCTGGGAAGGTAGAAGGAAAACGAAGGCAATGTTAATTATAAATCTAGGGAAAGCACAAACATATTGTGATTTCACTAATTCTGTTTGACACCTTTGTGTGACCTACACAGAGTCTCACATTAGTGACTGTAGACTGTACTTGAGACAGTAATTCAGCAGGTGTAGAACATAGAGACACCTCATCCTGCAACCAGATAGACTCACTTTCAGTACTCCTGAAGAGATACAAGCTGGCGTAAGCTCCCAAAAGCTTGATCTACTCAAACTGTGAGATATTCTTCCTAAGCCAGGCATGTCTAACATGATGGATTTCCATTTTTTAAATTAGTAATGTTCAGTGGAGTCTAACAATAAACTACAAATAAACTCCTGCTCATAAATCAGTTCTAGTTGCAAATAAACCCAAGGCCATTGCCATCACTCTCTCTGAAATGATCACCTTGAGAATCTTAAAACTCAAGATGGAAGTAAAAAACCCCATTAATGCTGCATGCGGTAGTTCAGCATATGTTTATAACTGGTTACTTAGGCTACAGCTAATAATTACTTTTGTGGACTACAGCTAATGGCTGGTAATCAGATTAAGATTCTATTTGGAAATACACATCAGCTGACAGGAAGTAAAGCTATTAAAAACATCTACTATTCAAATTTTATGAATAACAAACTTACATTGCCAATTCATTTTTTTAAACCATAGCTTCTTCCACTGCAATTATGAACTTAATTCCAAGCTGAGAAAGCATATCTACCTTGAGTTCCATTTTTTATTTGTGCTCCTCAATTATCTAAGAGCAATGATTCTCATTTTTCACCTAAATTTCTGTTTACACCATTTAAAATGTAACAGAGTTAGAAGAGAATTGTCAGGCAAACAGAAATTGTCCCTTACATTTCATCTGCTATTTCCTCTGTCTCTTCTGCAACAGAATTTAGAGTAATTTACTCCTTCTTTGGAGTTATTATCCTTATTTTGTTTATGAAAACACTAAGAAAATATGCTACAAAAGTAGTCAGACTTTAACCCATAGACTGGCTACCTACCTCACAGTCATGAAGCAAGGTTACTGGAACTGAGTTCCTTTTCATCACTGACTGAATCTGATGATGAATATAAAATAGGGTCTCTCTCTTCTGCAAATATATTAGAAGACAGTGTGTGCATCTATGTGTGTGTGTATGTGTAGGTATGCATAGCAAATTACTCAACAATCAGTAAATAACCTGTACTGTGTGGGTAGGTGAAAGTGTCAGCTGTAAGAATACAGTCAAGATAAGTGCATAACTTCCAATACAGAATCTTACACAAACACCACTGTTTTCCATTACTTAAATAATTTCCTTCTCTGTTAAAACTGTGAGGTTTGATCAGAAAACATTGTTCAAATGCTTTTATAAATCCTGCAGTAAACCTTTTTTATCTCTTTTCATCCAAGGAAGAGCCTGACCATTTTGCCCTCCACAAATTGTTCAGATCTCAATGACTCGACTGATTTTGTTCCAGATTAGTTTACTTAGACAACTGACTGAAGACCAGAGCAGCAGATTCTGTAGTTCTGAAGTTTTAAGCAGGATATTTCTCTCATATTTAAATATTTGTAGGTTTCTTTATTAGAGTTTTTGCTTGGTGCCTTAGATTTGCATCAGCACCATAATGTTGCGTTGCTAAATACAATTCATTCCCACCTCCACTGACTTTTGAGATAGGTCAGCTGCCAGTGTAGCCATATGAATAGCAGATCTCTCTAAAACATCTTTCTAATAGTGAGTAGGTCCCACAGTCTTTATTTAAACTGAGAGTGGGGAATGATGGTAATGAGGATATGCATAATCATGTGCTGAATTGGTCAGCGCTAATGGAATGACTAAAATGTTCATGGTCCTTTTCTCTTCTCCCTTCCCAAGTAAATTTGCATCTGCAATAGGCATACAATTGTAATGCCTGGATATCTACTGTGGCTGTAGATGATGCACTTTTCTGAAAATCATGTTTCCAAAAATTAGTAGGCAATTCTGGAAATATGGGTCTAAATCAGTTTTCCAGTGTCCTGCAGAAAACTAAATCAAGTCAGACTTAGAACTCATGCCTCCAAAGCCCATTTCCAACATGTTAAATGTTAATGCTTTGCCTAGGAAGGTCACCAAATTCTCATACACTGTTCAGTGGGTTTATAATTACTAATAAGAAGCTACCCATGTATTGTGATACAGCCAGAGTGAGCCTACAGCAGAACCTCTAACTCCTGATCCTGCTGATTTCCACCATTTGGGGCAGCTTCAGAGCAAGAATATGCAGATGAAAAGAAGTTAGGAAGGAAAGGCAATGGTAATTAATGCTGTTTGGTGAGACTGAAAGAATTCTTGTTGCTCATACAATATCCCTAAGACTTACACCAGGAGGACGCATGAAAGATGCTTTGTAAGTTTAATGTAAACTGTGTCTCAGGAACTGCAAATCAAGCAATACAACCACCTCCTGCCAGACACTGCAGTCCCTGAGATGTTTTAAGTGGCAATATCACAAGTTTAAGTACTTAGTCATGGCCCTTTTCCTTTTACACAAGTCTATAACATCAGCATCCCAAAGTCATTGCGCTGCACCATATATGCAATGGTGTAGCACAGCTTTGCCGGGAAGACTCAGAGAGAATTTTTTCTTAGATATTTTAGTGCTTAATAAGCTAAACGCTGACTTGAACTGCCCTTCATTACCTGATAATTTTGTGTGATGTGACATTGGCCAAATAATTTTAACCAATGTTTTCCCTATCTCAACAGTGTGAATGTTGACAAATGCCTAGCTAGCTTCCAGGGAAAGACACTGATGTTTGGGCCATTTTTATAAAAACTTCTTCCTAACTCTGAAAGAATGCTGAGCAAAGGACTAAAGCTGAGAGGTGCGCAGGCTTCAGGGCTGCCACAGAACTAAGAAAGGCTGGAAGTTTCTCAGGGAGAGCTGATAAAACCACTTACTATTAATTTGCCCTCCTTTCCTACTATAAGACTTCATTTTCAAACAACTGTTTGAACCGAAATGCAACATGGAATCATAGAATCATAGAATAGTTAGGGTTGGAAAGGACCTTAAGAAGTCTAGTTCCAACTCCCCTGCCATGGGCAGGGACACCTCACACTAAACCATGTCACCCAAGGCTCTGTCCAACCTGGC